>RJWH01002359.1:0-241630 GCA_004363575.1 Solenodon paradoxus | reverse complement strand
TGGGAATAAAAGTCTCAGTTGCCTGACCTGGGAAAGGGATTCTGCGTTCCTGATCATGAGGAAATACCGATTCCCTTCTGTTGCATTTTTTCTCATCTCTCAAAATAGATTATTTTGGGGGGTCTCCTGAAAACACATGGAAGGAATGTGTGTAGAAAATATGGGTCATCCATTGACTCAGCCATTTTAAAAATGTCTTTATATATTTCACAAGTGGTATGAAACATATTTTGGTGCCAGGCACAGCCTGAAGTGGTAAGAATGAAATGATACATGAGAAATAAAGTACCTGCCCTCATGGGGCTTACAGTTCAGAAGAACGATAATAAAAGTTTGTCACAGGTGGAAGTCTTGGTCATACTGTCAGTAAAAACGAACAGGGCTTGTAGGCACAGAATCGCTGAAGGACGCACTTGGGATAAAGTTTCCAGATAAGTCAGTCCCCTCAATGGGTGATGCTGAACCTGAGACATACAACAGCTATGCCAGCCTCTCCACGCTCTTTATTCATTTTTAGCAGTTTTAATAAGGTCTAACATATCTGAATGCTTGATATCCAGAACATATCAAAACATAACTAGAATGTTCATCTTATTGAGTTGCAACATATCTGAATGAATTCATTCTTGTAAAGTAATTCAATATTTATTAACACATGTACAGACCTGTGCAATCCTCACCAAAATCTAATTCTAGAACATTTCCATCATCTCCCAAATCTCTCTCATGCCCATTTTACTAAATCACCATTCCTACCCCAGTCTCTGGGCAATAGCCCATTATTTTCTCTATATTTCTCTATATTTGCTTTTCTTTGGCATTTCATATAGATTGTATTATATGATATGTGACCTTTGACATCTGGCATCTTTCATCTGACAATTTTTTT
Source organism: Solenodon paradoxus (assembly GCA_004363575.1). Lineage (NCBI taxonomy): Eukaryota > Metazoa > Chordata > Mammalia > Eulipotyphla > Solenodontidae > Solenodon > Solenodon paradoxus. The sequence continues at coordinate 240,741 of RJWH01002359.1, read as the reverse complement.
AGATGTAGCTATACTTGAACATGTATTTGTAGTTTGCTTTCTTTTATGACAAAATTGTGTTCCACTCATGGGTAGACCATATTATGTTTAATTATTCTGAAGCTGATGGACACTTTGCATTTGTTATGAATAATATTATTATGAACATTTGCGAACTGTTCTTTGTGTGAACATACATTTTTATTTCTTTTCTGCAGATACCTAGGATTGAATTGCTGGATTGTATGGTAAATTTACATTTAATTTTTAAGAAATGACCTCATTGTTTTTTAATGTTGCTACACCATTTTATATTCTTACAAAAAATATATGACAGTTTTGGTTTCGCCACATCCTTATCATCCTGATTAATGTCTTTCTTTTTGATATAGCCATTGAGTTGGTATCTGTTTTAGGTTCTGGGTTCTGTGGTCATTTCTTAAAAAATAAATATAGATAGTGATATCTTTTGTGATTTTAATTTGTAGTTACCTGCCTAATGTTGAATATCTTTTCAAGTGCTTATCAGTCATTTATATCTTTTTTGAATGATACTCTGTTCCTATATTTTGCCCCAATTTTAATTAGGATGTTCATCTTATTATTGAGTTGCAAAATTTTTTGATATGTTCTGGATTCAAGCCCTTTATTTGATACATAGAATTAGCAAATATTTTCTTACTGTCAATGGTCCATTTCATTTTACTTTATTATGCAATACAAAAATTGCTCATTGTCATCAACTTTTATTTATTAAGCTTCTGTCTTATGAGTTATGCTTTTGGTATCACATCTAAGAACCTTTGGTCAACCTCAAAGTTACAAAGACTTACCTATCCTGTTTTTTTATTTCTAAGATTCATTATTTTCAGTCTTCGCTTCTCATTCATTTTTGTGGTGGGTATGTGGTGGACTCCAAATATTTTTTGAGTAGCTAATTGATGCAGCACTAATTGTGGAAAGGAATATCTTATGTCTTATATATTGGTTTGCACCTCTCCCAATTTATATTTAAATTGCTCTCTTCAGGAGGGAATAGTGGCCAAAGGAGGTGAAATCTGTGTTTGTTCTTAGATCAGTCATTGCTGTAAATGCCTGGGATTTGTTGTCCATCCTCCCTGTTACTACCTGAGTTTCAAAAAGATATACAGCACGAGGTCCTTTGATTGAGTACCTAGGAAATATGCATAGATAGATATGAGGCCTTTTTTTGCTTTTAAGGTGTTTTAATAAAGGAGTGAGGTAAATACCTGCACATACGTTTTAGCAGGAGTGGGCACAGTGTCACTCTTATATACTGAAAAGAGCCAAATTAATATGTGTAAGTCAAAAGCTGACATATGGGCATTATTTTCATAAAATTCATGATTATAACTATATTACTTGTTGCTTAACTGCATGCCCAGAGTGTTTTGCTCTCCATTTTTAATTGGTCAATGCAAGTAGGTGATATCTGTCTTTGTGTTAGAAAATAAGCAACTTATTTTACCTTTGCTAGTACAAATTGACTCATTTGGCCTTGATGCTGTTTGTCTCCACCCTGTTAATGAACTTATCAGAGTTTCTGCAAGGTCCACCTGCTCCTATTGATGTCTATTTGGAATTGTTTTAAGATTACTCTTTTGTTCTCAGATAGCTGTCTTTGAGAACTTACTTGTCTTCATTCTCTGAATCTTGACCCATGCTGCCCTAACTTTACTGCTCTTCCTTTTTGTATTATTGTTGTCTATACTGAAAACCCAGAACATCAATTTTCTATTTGAACTTTTAAAATTTAAACTATGCTGAAATTATTATGACTTAAACTCTCACTCATCTATTCCCCAAACTTTCCAGAACACAGGGGATCATCTAATGGCAATATCTTTTACATAAAACTATTCAGTGATTTATTTAATAAATCATTTTAACAGAAAGGAGGTACTTGGATTTCCATGGTGAAGGAGGACTTCAAAGATATGTGACAAAGGAAGATCCTTGAAGAATGGAGAGATTGGCTTGGTACAGATGTGAAAAGAAGAGAGAAGTAGGTCACTCCGGACACTATAGTTTTATTTACTTACTTATTCATCACTTGTGTAATGCTAGAGAAACAGGAAGCATAGGATGCTTTGGATACAATTTCTGAGTCACCTACCTAGAATGGAAGAGAAGGGGAAACACTTTTGAAGAAATTGACTCCAAGAGAGAATTTAGCATTCAAGTAAGAGTTAGCCCATGATGGTTAGAAGGAAGAAGGACTGATGTTTCAGCCTGAGGAAATAATAATTGCAAAGACAGAGAACTTAGGGACTTGGGGGTGGGCTGGGATGGATGATGTATCATGCGTGTGAGCTTGGGCAAAGGGATACGACTGGAAGCTCGAGATATTTTAGGAAATTATGACTCTTTGCTAGATGAGATTGAAGGGTGTTAAGAGCATCAAGGTAGATAGATCCAGAAATGTAGAAATGAACAGTTGTGAGGTAGCCGAATACTACTAGGTATATAAATCTGAATTTCATGTAAAAATTCTCAGACAAGGGAGGTAACTTGAGAACTCACACTGCTATTGCTATAAATCATGTGATAGTTGGAAGGTGATTGAAGGCTGGCGACAGGGGCATCACTTAGAAGTTTATTCTAATAGTTTATGTGAATACAGTTTTGAAATAAAAAGACAAGCGAAATATTACATAAATGGTCAATAAACATCTGTTCGTGGTTGATGTAATTTGACAAAGGTAAGTGAGAAGTCAAAGGTCGCTGAAGGATTAAGCTTGCAAATAATAGAAAATTAAGAGAAGAGAGTAGTTAGTAAAGAAAGGGTGCTAGAGATGAACTGGGTTTTTAGACCTGCTGAATTTGAGATGACAGTAAAATCTCTGTGGAACTTTGCTGCTGGCAGAGATACATGACTCAGTCTCAAGTACATCAGTGCTGAAGATTGAATTGCAAAGTCTTGCAAAGTAGTGGAAGAAAGAGTAGTACTTTAAAATAAACATAAATGGCATAAAAATACACTCACTGTGGTTATACAGGAAAATGACCAAGTAAAAATGCAGGTACCTGGAAGAGAGAAAGAGAGAATAAATGCATCTTTATCAAACAAGTGTTTTAAAGACTACACAACTTTACCATGTTTTATCTGGGCTACAAAAAGATAAATTTGAGTTATTGAAATTGCCATAATTACTCTCACCCCTATTACTACTGTCTCTCTGGGATACAATCTTCTCTAATGTACAAAAGCATCACAAGTCCTTGCTATGAACTTTAAGCAGGAAATCCACAAGGTCTGTAGAATGGGGGACCTAGTACTTAGGGACAAAAAATAAAAACCAAAAAAAAAAAAACCAAAAAAAACACCCAACTATTTTTATTCCCAGTGGACTCTCAAAGAAATACTAAGGCAGTTGGTGCTCTCTTGTCATCATTAATTTATCATAATCAGTCTTGACATGTGAAACAAAGAGACTCATCCTCTTAAAGCCATGGGAAACCAAGTCAATTGATTAAAAAACAAAAAAAGGTCAGGATGTAAGCCCAACTCTTCCTTTCTTTCTCATCCACTTGTCCAATTTCTGACTTGCGTTTCCTTGTCAGCATTTTCTCCTCCAGATCGATTCCTCTTCAACGAGTCCAGTGATTTTTAAGCAAAGAGAGAAACTTACTCTTTGCAGGTGAGAGATAATCAAATTGAATATTACACAGCCCCTGAAGTGCGGGCAGCTGATAACAAGAGCCAAACTCAATATCCTGACAGATGTTGTCTTGGATTGATTAATCTCTGCTCTCACCCCGGTGTAGGCATCTCCAGCATGGACAGACAGGCCCTTGGCCCCTTCCCAAGTGAATTTCCGCGTGGCTGGGCCTGGCTCAGAGGAGCCATCCTGTTAAGAGTGCAGCAGAATCCCTTCCCTTTGAGGAAGAGGAAATTAAACTCCAGCTTGCCTACTTCTGATTTGAAATCCACTGTAGTGGAAGAGCAGATTTGGGGCTTAGTTTATGGTGCTCAGAATAAAGGAATACAGATGTTTATCCTCTGAATTTTGGGTTGAGCCAACATACAAAAAAATAAAGTAAAAAAGGACTTATACCTCTTTAAATTTAAGAAGTGAAGGATGTACATTTTTCTAGTAAAAAACTAGGGGTGATTCTAAAATAGGATTTAAAAAATTGGAACTAGAAAAAGCAAACCATTCACAGGATTTCCAAATGTGAGAGGAAAACATATAGTCATTCTTTGACTTTCCCTCTGTGCTTTTTCTCCTTTTTTTTTTTCGTTTGTCATTCTGTCCCTATTCCCATCTTTCTTTCCATCTTGCCCCTTTTGCCTTCCTTCTAGCTCTCTCCTTTGTTTGTGTTTAACTGTATGCATTCTTTATTGTTAAAGATATAAAGAAAACAAAAATAAGTCTCTGTTCTCATGACAAAGGAGACCCAGGAGGTAGATAAATCACCAAAGAGCCATGTGAACTTTAAGCAGGAAATCCACAAGGTCTATAGAATGGGGTCTATAACAGGGTACTGTCTGCTCTGGGAGCCAGAGGAGGAAGGGTCAGGAGGGGGAGCCTTCCTGGCAGAGATAGGTATGTCCTGGGCCTTGAAAGATGGCTTGGTCGTCACCAAAAGCTCCCAGAGGAACATTCCAAAGAGACACAAGCATGTGCAGAGTTAACATATTGTATTTGAAGTAGTGTGTCAGTCATATTCCAACCCCATTAAATGACAGCCTCCAAGTTTTTACCTGACCCAGGTCTGGCCACTCCTTGGCTGAAAGTCAAGACTCAAGAGGTTGAATGTGGGTAGAAGGAAAGTATGTTTGCTATGAAGAGGTGTCAATATAAGAAGCTGGACACCTGCTCTGTCTCGGATCCATCTCCCTGACTGCTGGTGTTACAGAGGTTATACAGACATGCAGCCGGGGTGATGTGGCGGGTGGCGTGAGGTGTTTGGGGAATCCTGCAGGAGTTAGTGATGGCAGACACTGTGACACCAATAGGGTGGCTGCTAGCTTATCAGGTCAATCACAAGTCTCTAGTGCTTCAGTGGAAGACCAATTCCATAAATTATATCTTACCCACCCAATTTTATCTGTAACAAAACTATGTGCTAATTAAGGGTCGCTGATTTCCTCAGTTTATGATGAACCGATTTTGTGGATGACGAGTTTCACTGGGTCCCATTTTTTTTCTTGGTTACGAAGTCAGCTTGTATTGCACCTTGAAAAAGGTAGCTCTGCCTCTACCTGTCTTGGTGCGTTCAATCACGTCACTTCACTGTTTCCTTATCCCCATTTTGCCTCCATACCTCATTCTCATTCCAAATGCAGTGTCTCCAACTGGTGATCTAGAGTTTTGTTTCCTCTAGCTCTTCCTGGTGCTCCCTTAAGACTCTATATTAAATGTCACTACAATTTAAGTAAAAATGCTTCGTTCTGCTTTCGGTCCCGGGACAAAGCACTTAGAGGCATCCACCAGAGAGAAGCTCTGAATGGTTTGGAGAGCAAGCAGTTAAGTGGCTTACGTCCCCTGATGGAGTAGAGGGAAGATCATCTTGGGAAGTTATGAGGGCGCACCCTAGATGGAGTTTCAGAAGGAGATGAGCAGAGATTATGCAGCGACTTGATGTAGAGAATGCGAGGAGTCAAGAAAACAAATAAATCAAAAATCAAAATTTCTTGAGATGTTGTCCTGCCCAGCTTTGTGGTCCCAGCCTCCTCACAGTCAAGTGTTCAATTTGTGCTTGTTGATTTATTAATTTCAATCATGTGAACTGAAGGCAAATGACCCCCGACCATTTCCCATATGGCCTTGGTTTAATGGAAATAAACCTCAATGTGAATGATAACTCTGCTTCTGAATTTATGTTTAATTTCTGTGCTTCGAATTTCAGGATATACAGCAAAGCCTTCTGAAAATCATTGCTGTAAGGAAACTGCTTGAACAGGAATACACATTTGATTTTAAAATGTACAGAATTTACCGAATACATTAGTCCCAGTTCTGCTCTTTTCATGCCCTGCCCCCAACTAGACCACCTTTCTTTCTCTTCTGGCTGCTTGTCATCCCATCCTTTGCCCAAAACCCTGTGGACATATTTTAGAGTCTTTCATTTGCATTCTCTGCAAGGGCCTAATGCTAATTCAACATCAGCAGCATTACAAGGCAGCATGAAGGGTAAAGTGCTATTATTATTTATTATGATGCTTTCAGTTTGCACTTTACCTGTGCAAAGTTTCAAGTGCCGATACTGGGCTAGTCTGCAGGAATATCTGAGGGCTTGTCAGTTTTCTCTTCCAGACCAAAGAAAACCGAGACAATGTGGGTATTTTTCCTTCCACAGGACCACAGAGAACAATCCCAAATGCCAATCACTTCTGCCCGAGAAGAACCAAGGAATATAGTTTTTGGTCTCAAGTCCGATGGCTTATCTGTGTGTATTAAAGCAGATTTGAATACCCTCTGCCCTCTGTTAGGTTGGATGGGTGTCCTTATAGTCTTCCCTCTCAAGAATATGAAGCAGGAAATACTACTTTACTCTGTCTCCCGACCATATTTTGGACTCATCTCTCTACAGATCCTTTCTCTATAGGCATGACTCTATATGTATGATCATGATTATCATACAACCTCAGATCACCTCTGAAAACCTTATTTTCTATAAACTATAAAACCTTAAGCATAAATACTGTAAAATAAAAAGAAGTTATGACTTGGAGAGATTTTAATGAGAAAGACTATGGTAACAGGAAGAAGACTGATCTCAAAAAACCGCAAATGTTCTTTTATCACATGAAGTTGGGGCCAGCAGAGATAAGCAGGCTCTTTGGAAGGAAGCTGGACAAGTAAGGCAAATGACTTTTGGGTTCAGCAGGACAATATCTTGCTGTGGTCAGCTGGCTCCCAGGAGAAACTGGTGAAGTTCTGCTTTTCTATTGCTTGCTCATGTGTGGAGGCAAGCAGAATTCAAGGACTGGTTGGGAAGAGGAGATTGACTCAAGATCTGTCAGGAAGACAAAGCAGAGGGTAAGATGAGCTATTGGGAACATGATCACGACTATTGATAATGATTGTAGGCATCAAATGGTAGTGCATAAGAGAGCTGAATGTGCAACGGACCAGAGAGTAGAATTCTCAGAATGCATCGAAGTTCCGTGAACCAACAGAAACAAGATCCATCAATACACTAGCTTGATTCCTCCAAGACTCCAGTTTCTTCTAGCACCCCACGGCACCCTAAAGATGCTAGGGAGACTTTCTGGTTCATGAGATTATGGTGAGCAGAAATAGAATGCCCGCAATCGTGAGAAGGACCCAAGTTTGAATGATTGTTCTGTCTGCTTCAAATCCTTGAGAAGTAAGATCTTTGAGGCCAGGTTTATGTGTTCAAAAGAGGTCTGATGAATGAATGGAGGACCAAGTGAATTAAAGATGAATGGATGGATGATTAGAGGAACTGGAAGGTGTGGGTCAGGTGACGTGATAACTGGAAGGCATTGTGCAGTAAACCACGGCCCATCACTGCAGTCCCCCGCATTGCAGGGTAGAGCATCTGGAGCTACCTATGAAGGAGCAGGGGGTGTTCTAGGCAAAGAGCATTTCCACTGGCTTTTTCTTTTCTGCAGTGAACGCCTGTGCCACTTCTGCCTTCCTTGTGCCCATCTCAAGCAGTGATAACAATTCCCAGATGAGCTAAAACATTCGCCTTCTGAAAAATAGGTGGTATGATGATATGACAGGGTACAACAGTCATTTTAAAATGAAGAAGGTGATCTTTAAGAAGAATAATTTATATTCCTTTTATTGGGTATTGTCATCCCAACTGCCTTCCTGCCTCCTTCCTTTTCCACCTCTTTAGAATGGATTAAATATTAGAGATGTGCTTATAGTATAAAGGAATGATTTCCAAAACCAGTTTTTATGTTACTTTTTAATTTAATTTTCTGTGAGATTGGCAAGGTACTGTTTTCAAAGTCTTTCTTGTCCTTCTCATAGGCTGACTAGAGCTGCTAGTTTGGGAAGGAGCGTCTTTGCTTCTTTTGCCGAGCATTCTTTCTCTGTGCTTCCCGACCCAGGCTACACGGCACTAGAATTGATGTCTGAGACTGTCTGTGGATAATTTGCACCAACATCCTTTGGTACTGAGTGGCACCCTGATCCTGGAAGCAAGGAGGAGAAACTGTAGGGTATCAGTACTGAGGCAATTTAGAGTACAGTGAATGTGAGTGTTTAATCTTGGAACATTTATATTAAACCTCTCCATCCTTTGTGGCTGATAAGGGAGAGGGCACAAACACACATGGGGAAGACATTTGAATCTCTTGTGTACAGATTTTAGGGATTAGGTAGAATATCTTTAAATAGAGTTGGACCATCAGTGCCCAACATAAAGTAGGTGTTCCATACATGAGGGAATGTTTGTTTTGTTATGTTTTAAAGGAAAGGTACAGGCAGGGATGAAGGTGAGCAGGCACTCAGGAAAAGAGAGGAGGGAGAAGCACTTCATTTTATTTAGTTGTTTATCTTGGTGGTTCCCCCTCGACCCAGGATGTGAACCTGGTCCTTGGGATATATGTGGACTGAGCAGGCCGGAGGCAGCAGACTTATCCACTAAACCACCAGGGCACGGCCATTTCTTTGTGTTTTAATGATATTTTATTAACATTGAAGTAGATTTTAGGATTTCCAGGTAAGTTGCTTATTCTTTGGATGAATCTCATTTATTGTAAATGGAATATAGAAATATGATTTAATGATTTCTAACATTACTGGTGAGTATTATATAAATATATTATGAAATATATATATGTGTGTGTGTGTGTGTGTGTATGTGTGTGTGTCTCATACCAAAAGTATGATTTTTCCCTCCAAAAAATATATGATTCGTTCAGAATGATTTGTGGTTTCTTTTGATGAATTGTTCTGATGAGATAGTTCCGGAATCACAGAAGCCGAATTAGAATTGCCTGGAGCATGGTGAGACCAGAAACCTGGGCCGTGGCAGCCGTTTTGGGGTTTAATAACTGGATGGGACCCAGTGATCAGATTTCTCACAAGTTCTGAATGGCTGGTCCAGGGAACCGCATTTTGAAAATCACTGCTACCGTCAGGTTATGATGGTGACTGTCCCCTGGGTGTTCAACTAATTTAACTTTTCCTCCCTGGAACCTGGAAATGATTTTAGTATTGACTTCAAGGACTGAGTTTCTCCTTCCCTACTGACACTTGATTCTGGGCCTGCACCCTGCTGTATTCCCCAGTTTGTCACTTCATGTGGAGAATAATAACAGGCTTTCCCATTTTCCTCTGATTCTTAGGTTTATCTCATTTCTTGGAATGTTTCACAAGGTACCAACTCACAGCCTCAAGTAATTATATTAGTTACATATCAATTAGATCACCATATTATTGTCAGTACATGGACATAATATTATTTTATGTCACTTAAATCTCAAAATTAATAAAAATTCCTTGTTTTTTTTTTTTTTTCTTGTCTGGGGATTTGTTTTTCCTGGATTCTTGATGGTATGATTGCTTCCATTGATTGTCTCCTTGATTCTGGAAAGAGGGAGGAGAAAGTGTTAGGGTATCAGTATTGAGACAATTTAAAGTATAGTGAGTGTGAGTGTTTAATTTCAGAACATTTATATTAAACCCTCTTCATCCTTCCCCAATCCCCAATTACGATATAATTACTAGTGAGTGCGTTCTGTTCTCCTTAAACACTTGTTTTCTCGTGGAGACATGTCCTTGGTTTCTCAAAACATTCCCTACAAAGGAGGAAGAAGAGTCCAAGTGATTTGCCAGAGAAGTCCAAACAGACTTTAGTAAAGCATTTGCAGTACCCTCCTCAGAGATCCATGCTGGTAGAGTCAAGAGTCTCCCATGCCTTTTCCCAGAGAGGGGAATGTTGTCATTTGCATCGTCTTTCCCAATAGCTTCCTTGTTTCTCTTGCCTTTTTATCTCCATTCTGGCTGTTGGTTTGTGTAATCATGTGTGAAGCAGCATGGCTGCTGGCTGTGTCCATTGAGTCCTCTGCAGGACTGGCTCCAGGGAGTAGATGCAGCAGGCATAGCCTCCGTGGTGACATCACCTTTGGACAGTCACCTACGGCCAGGAGGTATAGTGCTTCCACAGGTGAAGGGCAGCCCCACCCAGGAGACAGCTCGGTGGTAGATTGAGAAAGTCAGTCTGCATCATGTGCTGTTTACGCATTAGAAGCCCATGTTAGATCAGACACTACTTGTCAAGGGGGAAGCCTTGAGAAAACCCATTCTCTCTCGGCAGCCTTAGCCAACTGGGGAGATGGGAAGAGAAGAGAGAAAAGCTGACGTGGACAGGGAGTTGGCAGAGAATTCTCTTGATGGCCCAAATGACAACCGTTGTGTACTTGTCTGATGGGATGCCATTTTGCTGTGACCTGAATTTTACTATGAAAAGTTCTTATATAAAAAACAGTGAGGGTGTGAGTTTCAAGAACAAAGCTAGAAATAGAAACAAGCAAGGGGGAACTTGGTGCCAAGATTAGAATGAGGAGCTAGTTCAGGAACCTACAACCCAGAGGTGACTTAGTGGGGACTTCCAGCAGGTGATAGAGGAAAGTTCTTGAACACTTGTCCTGTCCTACGGTGTCCTCGAGAGTCCACTGGAATACCAGAACTTTGTAGGTCTTTGTGCGAAACTCCCTTTCATGAGTCCCTCTTCGCTCATCAGTATCACTCAGCCCCCATAGGTGGGGGCCAAGAATTAAGGGTCTGATAAAAAAACCGAACTTCTTCCTTTTTAGTGTGTCAATTAACACTGCTAAGAATCCCATTATTTAGAGTTCTGATTTACGAGTTTTAATAGCGAAAGCAGCAGAAATTGTCTTCATGTGATGAAAATTGCGTCCTGGTAATAAAAACACAGGGAGATTTGGAATGTGAGATTCACCTGAGGTCCAATGAGAGATGGTACTTGACTGAAACCATTTTCAGAATCCATGAATCCTTTTTAGCTTGGTGCAGCCTGAGGGAGAAATGTTGTGGTAGGGAAAGTAGAGAGAATTAGAAATCGGAGCAGATAGCTACGTGAAAACTGACTTTAAACACACCAGTAATTCTCTTCCCTTCATTATAGGTCTGTAAATAAGTGTCTTTCTCCTTACATTCGGCTCCTCTAAAGCATTTACAACTCCTTAATTAGACATATGCCTGCTATTTATTACCATTTAAAAGGGCAAGTGGTTAATATCCTACTGTTGAAAATTTCTAGTAATTAATAATTAACTAAGTAAGCACAGCTCCTTCTCTACATACCTCCTCTTTGGTTGAGTCTCCCTTTATTTATATATTAATATGGAGCAATTACATAATGAAGAGAGAAGTGCATCAGAGCAAGCTAGTACCATTAGCATACCAGTGGGTCTGTTCTCCACTCTTCTAGTCTTCATTAGTGTTACTTCTCTGTAGGAGAGAGAAGGGGACTGATTCCTGCTGTGCCTTTCCTCTCCAGGTTACCAGACTATTTCCCCACAGGTATAAAATGGAAAAGGTGAATTTGAATTTCATCTTTAAAAGTGAGTGATGAGCCGTGTAGCAGATAGAGCTACTGCTCTGGCCAGTGGAGTCCCAGGGCCCAGGGTGAGGGGTTGAGGGGGAGCAACCAAGATGAACAACTAGATAAAATTAAGTAAAATGCTTCTTCCTTCTCTCACTTCCTGCCTGCATGCCTACTCATCTTTATTCCTGCCTGCACCTTTCTTAAAAAAAAAAAGGAAAAAAGTGAGTGATGAGGAAGTGAAAAATCTAGACCTAAGCATGCAAAACAGATTCCTAATGCAGATCTAAAAACAGAAAGGGGTCCACGCTTGTGGCCCAGGTGGCTGAGATAGCTGGGGTGTGGACCATGTAAAACCCCAGGATCCAGGTTCTTGACCTGAAACTGGGTACGAAGAAGGACTAAAATAAACAACTAAATAAATAACAATGTTCCTTCCTTCCTTTCCTTTCCTTCCTTCCTTCCTTCCTTCCTTCCTTCCTTCCTCCCTCCCTCCCTCCCTCCCTTTCTTTCCTCTGTTAAAAGAAAAAGAAAAAGACTACATAAAAGTGTGTTTCATCTCCCTTAGATGTTCCTTGTCAGTACAGAGGAAGATGACCCAGGTCGCTGTATCATGACTTTGCACTGAGTTGACCTGAAAACGATGCTTTTCCTATACCTGTCCTATACCCTGTCAAAGGGATCAGAGGGAGGATGCTTAAACAAACAGCTGGTGGTTAAGATCTCACTGTGTCTCTTATAACAGTGCCAATGAGAACCTAATGCTTTGTACTTAAAGGCATCTCTCATCCAAGAAATTTATAGAGCTTTCTGCATGGTAACTCCTCAGAGCCCCCAACACCCCTCTGAAGTAACTAGAAGGCAGAGGTGATCTCTGGAGGACAGAGGGGGAAGTGGTATAATGGGCAGGGCAGAATGCTTTTCCTATTTCTGCACAGTGACCCAACAGTAGTACTGGCACTAGAGTCGAGATGGTATCTCTCCTGCCTTCAGTCTGGTGGGAAGGCACTGGACCACATACTTACTGAGGGATTTGCCCTGGAAAGACTCTGTTTCAACCAGTGCAAAGAAGGAATTATGCTTTTCTAGACATGTGTAATAGCATCAGTAAGCTAACTTGTTTTTAAACTTCCAGTTGTCATGCTTTTGTGTATTTTTATGCTTCTGGGGTGACTTTGGAGTCAGACTCAGCTACATAACTAGCTGTGAGATGCTGAACAATCTCTTTAACCTCTCTGAGCCTATAAAATGGGGAAAAGAACATCTATCACACACGGTGGCTATGAGGATTACATGCTTATTTTTACGCAACCCATAGTCAGAATTGGCTGTTTCTCAATGTGTTGTACAAATGTAATTTAGTCAGGAAAACTCAATTTAAAGCCCAGTATATCCTGTCTATAGAAAGTACCACATATGGGAGGATGCTAAATATCCTTCTCCGTTCAGATTTCATTTCTGTAAGTTACATCCTATATGTTTGTCAGATACATTCTTAAATTTCGTGAATTTTTCCAAAGGAAGAAAGCAAATATTCTTTCTGTACTTGTAGAGCGGTCGCGTAATATTGATCCACGTCTCATTCACCCACCTATTCATTGACTCTTAACTTAACCTTAACTCTTAACCACCTTACAAGTGGAACTTTGAGTGAAAATCATGTTTTCCAAACATAAACTATATATGCTTAGTATCTAAAATTTGAATGACACAAATGTATGTAAAGAAGGAGAGGATGAATAGTATTCTTTTTAAAGATTTCTTCCAGGAACATATTGTTCAGAGAGCCCACATTTTTCCCCAGCTTCTAAGAATGATGATGACAAACAGTGTGTGTGTGATGGTTTTCTCTAAGGCTACTCCTCGATAAGTTTCCATCTGGGTTTAATGTTTATCTCTTACCCACCACGGTACATATAATAGTGTGTTTTAGGAAGACATACCATTTCACAAAGCTTGTTTAATGTCTGATTGTGTTGCTAGAAGTTTCTTATTCGGCAGACAGAGTATCCTAAGAATGGGTCCCCCTGTCAAATGATGGTTGGACCTGGAGTTAAGAACAAATACCATTAGTGACACCTAGGAAGCTGTGCTTAGTAGGCACTGGCATCTGGATTTTTTCTGTCATGCTCGATTTACAAATCCTAGAGTGCAGATTCATCACTATGTACCGACAGGGCAAATCAAGCATGCAAGTCTTGTACACAAGTCATGAAGAGTATTATTACATGAACAATACACAACAGGGTCCTAAGCTTGAGCAAACCCAGTTTTGCCCCCTTAAGTCACCATTGGCTTTTGTGCATATCCTCCGGCTTTACTTATACCATTCTCACAACATAAGCAGCCACTGAAAAGCATGAAGTTTGGGAATCTAATCTTGCTAGATCCTTACTAGGAAAAAAAGAAGGACTGATTAAAACTAAGTGCCATAGGGGTCCTTTAAGGGCTGGCTTCCATAGAGCCTCAATATTTTTTAAGATTTCCATAATCAACACTGAGATTCAACAAGGGGTCATCAACTGCTTTTGACAAAGGTCTTTTAAATTTGACTTTACTTTTAACTACCTTGACACTTCTGAGTCTACTTACAAAGCTATTTTTGCTCAGTTTAAATTGTCTCTCCTCCGTGTCTGCTTCACAAAGGTGTTTGATGGATGCATGGTTGGAATCACACATACATAAATAATACACTGGGATAGGCAAGTAGATGGAAGATGAATAGCGAGGACTACGTGAATGGATGATGAAATGATGGGAAGGTACCATCTGTTCCCTTCATAGATTTACTTGGTCACTTTTTATCAGTCTTCTTAAAGAGCTTGAAATTTAAGTTATATTCAATTACCGAAGGCAGAAAGTTAAATTTTCTTCCTATTCTCACTACAGATGCTTTGATACACAAAGACAGGTGGCTTAAGAATTACTCAAAAGAGCTGTCACTTGTCCTTTTCCTTCTCCAGATCCTTTTCTGAATTTCTTCTAACTTTGCTTTCTTCTTCTACCTCTTTCTGCACTTGATGTTTCTTTTCTTTGTACTTATTTTCTCTACTGCCCTGTTGGTCTTTTTTTTTTTTTAAGGAAAGGTACAGGTAGGAATGAAGGTGAGTAGGCAGGCAGGCAGGAAGTGAGAGGAGGAAGAGGCACTTTATTTTATTTAGTTGTCCATCGTTGTTGCTTCCCACCACCAGGGACACAAACCCAGGTCATTGGGATGTGTGTGGGTTGTGCTTTGGCAGGGCAGTTGGCCATAACAGTCCTCCACCAGGGTGCACCCTTGTTGGTAATCTTTACTCTCAATCTCTATTGCTCTGTCTGTATTTTGTTCTACCTAATGTCTGTCAAAAAGTGATCAAACTTTTGCTCTCTGGTTTTTGTTAGGATGGTGCCGAGTGGAGAGAGAACAGGGGGAGATAGGCCTGTAGGAAAGAAATAGGATGCTTTTTCATTTTCCATGTTTCCTCAGTCTTGCAATAGTGAGCATTCTCTACCCAACTCAATTCAAAGAATGACAAGAAAATGCAAAGAAACAGGAGGTTAGAGTGAAAGTTTTTGACTGTGGATAAAAAGAACAAAGCAGGAAGAATATAGCTACCAACAGAGTGATATTGGGGTTTGGTGGATCAAGAAGGAAGTGGTCAAACCGATTCTTAACCACATGTTCCTTCTGAAGGACAGCCAAGACTCCAAGAATGTAAAGCTGATAGTTCTCTGATGCTTCAGGTTGATTCTGAGCTATATTTTTATGTTATACATTGTAACCTATGTCTATAACGTGATTTCCAAGGTATAGGAAGACCTGAGTGAATGAATCACTCTGTTAATTTATCAAGCATCATTTATTTATACTCGTACTTCTTCACGTATTTCTCCAGAATCCCCCAAAGTTCACATGGAGGATTATTCCAAGTAGCATAAAATTGGGATACCATGTCCCTTGTTGGCCTTTCATGTTCATTTGGCAGCTGTACACATCCATGTTTTAGCCACAACTAAAAGGGACAATAAAAAGAGCTAGACATTTAAGGGCCATGAGACAATTATTTGGATTTGTAGCACACACATGATAGGGAAAACCCAGGTATCTCATAGAAAGTTTTTGCCGGAGAGTCCAGATCATTTTCTAAGCTGACGCCAATAATAAACTCAAATAGTACTTGTTTCTAGTTTATACAGCTTCATATGGTTCTTTCTTTTCTCCTCACTCTGTCTTTCCCAACAGATCAGAAGGGTGGAGTCTACTCCTTCTGGGTTATTTAAATTAACTCTATGGTCTTACAAAGGGTTCACCATCTGTGATCTCAGTATTGTCATCTGAGGGGGAAGAAGACTAATGTCTGTCACCCCTGATGAGCCTTAGGGATCTAAGGATATGGGACACATTAGGAAAAGTCTTTCTTACTTAATACGTAGTGTTCTTGTGCATCACCAAGAGGGCTCATTTGAATGGAGTTTTGCATGTTGTTTACTTGTTCATCTAAAGTCAAGATGAAACACCTCCTCTCCAACTATTTATCATGTTGGGAACATTTCATATTACTAATGGGTTTGTTACTAGCTGGGTGTCGGTCGGCTAGAATATCTCGAAGACTGGCATTTTTGCAGCCCAGACAGAGGAGCCCCTGCCACCGTCTGTCTCCCAGACATTCCCCACTTATCTTCTCCCCTTATCAGGAAGATAAGTAAATGGCTCATTTTCCCCATACAAATAATTTAGTAGCTTGTCTGTCTAGAAGGTAATGGCATAGCATCCACAATTCCTGCAGTTTTGATAGTGTAATATAATACAATATAAGACACCCCCAAACTGCAACCAGACAGCCCCGTTGTTAAGAAAGGTAAATTACTCTCGCCTGCTGCTCACAGAAACATTGCGGTCAGCACCTCTCATCTCCCAATTGCTCTTGGAGACTTTCTGAGTTGCTAACCTTTGGGGAGTAGATTTATTATTATTATTATTATCATCATCATCATCATCATCATTATTATTATTATTATTATTATTATTATTATTATTATTATTATAATGTACTACCTACCTTGTAGACAACCCAGTTTGAATAAAAATGCTTGGCTTCCAAATCCAGTACTTTGGACTGTTTTGTTTCCATGTGTAGACTTATTTTAATTAAATCTCTGTTGTGAGCAGTGTTACTTATCTAAAGTCCCAAGTTACATTACTATGTCAGAGCTGCATTATTACATCACCCTCTAATACCAGAGAATGTAGCCTTTAGAGGAAGAGAAACAGAATTTCTATATATTTGAATGTCATGCATAAAACATCAAGAAGAAAATTGTTTGGGTAAAAATATGATCTCTATTTCTTTTATAAATTCTGATCATGGCTTTTAATATTTAATCCAACATGCTTTGGCCCATTCCTTGGCCTCATCTGTCTGTGGTTGACTGGTGAGAAGAACTTATATTTTATGTCACTAAATTAGAGTATTTACTTTGTAGTTTATAAAGATAAAGCGTAGTTATTATTGCCATCATTGTATAATGATGATTAAAGCTGGGTTTCCTTTATACAACTAATTTGACTTTATCTACCCATTTCCTGTCTTCAGGCATCCATTCACCCATGAATTTCCCATGTTTCCTGGACATGTGTTTTGTTTAAGGCACAAGGCATGGAAACAGGCACTGTCTCAGGAATTAGCAGTGACTCTCGATTCAAGCCAATTAGATATAATAATAGTGGGACATAGTTTTACTTTATTAGATGCTGTGCAGAAATGAAAATTGAGACATTACAAGAGAGAATTCTAGTTTTTACCCCTAGGTCTTAAAATGGCACAATTTAAATTTGGTTTTGTATTTACACCTGAACCTAAAAGATGCCGTCACCAGAATCATAGAACAGAGAGTATTCATACCCATTATTGCTATTAAAACTCTGAGTAACATTTTAAATAGTGAATTCTTTTACTTATGATTAAAAAAAATCTTTAGTTGTGAATTAAAAGCAGCAGAAAACACATTTCTCTTAAATCTCTTATTTTTTAATATGTAAATGATTCTAAGACAAATTTAAAAATGGAAACTTTTCATGTGGTTAGTCAATCATATATGAGAGACAGTCACTGCATCAATCTTGAGAAAATATTTAAGATAACAGTCCCATATGTATTCAACCCATAAATTGTTGAGAGTACACAGAATAATTTCAATTAGACTTTTAGCTAAATTTTATTAATGTGGACTTGGTTAATGCATGCTTTCCGAGTTGTAGATTGATTAGATTTGTACCAAGGGATTATTTTTTTAATAGCCTGCATAAGTAAACAGGCTATTTCCTAGATTAATCTTACATTCATGATAATATATGTGTTCAATAAACATGAATTGTGAAAACAGATTCAGGGTGAATATCTAGGTGCTTAACTGTATTTTATAGTGATTTTTTTTTGAAGTAGAAATCCATTGTTCATTGTTTCCAACTCTTTGCTATCTTCTTTACCAACTTCTCTAAACCAACTCTACTGCCCCCTGGTTCTGAGTGATTTTTCTGACTATTTTAGGCGGCACTTCCTTTTATTTTGTCTTCATTTTCACTCCCCATTAACTCCCCTGGCTACTCCAATTGCTACCATTCATGCAAGGATAGATCCCCAGTCTTTATTTTTATCTTTCTGAAGGACAGGCAGTTAGTTATCAAGATGAAAATGGCATCTTTCATCAAGGAGATTTAATTCTATTACATGTTTTATATTTCATTCCATTAGATGTTTTATGTCTTACATACCTTCCTAAGCTGCTATTCCTTAAATGAAATGTCTTTCCATCTTGCAATGACTTCCATTACCTCTCGAACACAGGTTGTTCTTACTAGAATTTCATAATCATTCATGCATGTATACAGTTTATACTTGTGGAAGGGTGGGTATTTGGAAACGTGCAAATTTATAATGGACATTTTTCCATTGGTGGACATGTGTAGAAATGGTTGGTTGTTTGTCCATTTCGGTCATTATAAAGGCATTTCACTAGAGGCAGATCATGAGAGACTACTGTCAAGAATTTGTCTCTAGATCTAGGAAATTCTTCACCATCTGAATACCACAACCACCTCTGAAAGACTGAACTTGTTCATATCCAGCCAGTCCCCTTTGCTCCCTTTCCCTGGACATGTGACATTCTGAACTAGTTCTGTTCTCAGTTATGGCTGAATGTAATGTGTGTACCGTAAAGTGTTCCTTCCGCTGTCTTAGTCGAAGATGGAAAAGTTTATGTGGAAGAGATACAGGAAGCACACCAGGAAGTTTTCTTTAAAGGAGACACAAACGTCTCTTAGAATGAAGAATCTATGCATGATATGAAAGAATAAAATTGTAATTTAAAGTAATATAAAATAAATGTGCATACATATAAACAGAAGGGGAAACAAAAATACCTGAGTTATTTGCCTACTTAGAAATATTTTTGAACCCTTGGATAAGCAATTTGATTTGTATGACCTCAATCTGCTTTTCAATAAAATAAGGGACTTAAGCTAGTTAGTCTCTAATTCCTCATTTACTAAGTCTTATAGGTAATAAAAACTCAAACTCTTACTAGTTTAAGAAAAGCAATAGTCTCTAGGAATATGAATGAAACTGGTCTAAGGGTATCAGCATATCTTCTGCCTTGTGTAGACTGATTTTTCATGTTTCTAGCTTCTTTTTTCTGTGCCATTCATTGGCTTTTTCCACATATGGGCAGACTACAGGATTACTGGCAATGCTGGGTTTACTCCCATTGTGGATGTACAACTATAAAGGAAAAAGGAAGCTTTCCATGACAATAGCACCCAGAAAATATCTGGGAGGAAGGTCACCATTAGTCTCTATTTATTGGCCAGGACACTGTCTTCCCCTTGTCCCAGCACAATTATTAAAACAATCTCTTTTTCTGTCAAAGTCCAGCTTGGACAGCAAATTAGTTAATCGCCCTACCTTGGAGGAGACTAATTAACTTCTTACAGATTTCGTGCCTTCTCTGAAGTAATCACTGTATCAGAGGAGATAGAGTGACTGACCCTATCTAGATCATATGGTACTACTTAGACTTAGTGTCATGTGTTTGGCAGGTTCCAGTTGAAACACAGGTGGATGTGAAAGGAGTAGCTCTTAAAGACACTTGTGGTTTCTACCAGAGGAAATGTGTAAAGATGATGGTAAAACATGCAAATGTCCGCCCATGTCTTAACAGAAAATAGGGTATATACAAGGAATGTTGAATAAAGGTACAATCAGCATTAGATGGAGTTTTATAGCATCTAGTGTTACGTAGAGTAGATTTACCTTTTAAAACTAAAATCAGATAAAGTGAAGTTATAGTGGGCACAGCCCACATGCATCGCAAGGACCTCTGTGCTCCTGTCCCGGCGTCAGCGGGAACAACCAAATAAAATAAATAAAATGCTTCTTCTTTCTCCTTATTCTTGGCTGCCTCTGTTCACCATCATTCATGTTTGCCCTTTTCCTTGAAAACCAAAGCTAAACAAAACCGAAGACATTCATTACATATTTTTAACAAAATCAATACACATTCATTATACATATGTCCAATTATGTGTGTGTGTATATATCTCTATATATCTATATGCATATATGCATATAGATATATATATCAGCACAACCTTAATTAGGCTTAATATCCTTGAATAGTAAACTAATTAGAAAACTAATTTAAGATTATATATCTGTTCCTATAAACAGCTCATGTGACTTTAAAAATAAAGATCTTAGGGGTGTGTTTGTATGTTTAATTTTCTTTTGAATTCTCTTCTTGTCATTGATCTTTTGAGATAAGCTTTTCAGAAATCAGGTGGCATAGGTGACGTCATGCACTTTTCTTCCCCCTACCAGGCCCAACTGCAGTCAGCAGTTCCCCAGGATGGCAGTTTTCAGGAAGAGTCAAAATCTTTCTTAAATGGAAAGTGATGGTTCATCATAATAGAATTGCCAGCAGTACCTTAATGAATGGATGTGCTAACATCCATTCTCTGTTTAGACATATTAGCCTAAATTTGGTTTTTAGCCCTACATTGTGAAATCACAAATAAAATACATAATTATCACTTTAAAATAGCATCATATCAGCTGTTTTACAGTATATTTAGGGTATGAGTCACCACCTGTTTTCCACAATGAAAGGGTGAAACATATTATTGAAAAATGACAGTGGGTGACTTTTCTATCTAGGTTTCCTTACATTGGGCAATGGAAGCAAGAAATGAAATTCTTCCTGAAGTGGCAAGTTACTTAATTCTTTTTTTTTTTTTTTTTTTTTTAAAGAAATTAACTATATATCAGGTATTAATATTAGGCAGTGAGAACACAGAAATAATAAGGTCAATCCTCTGATCTCAAGATCACATCTACAGAGTGATCAGACTTACATGACTTAATAAATGTTGTTTATTTTCCTTTGTCTCTATCCACAAATTTCCCAGGTATCCTGAAGGACTAGTTTGGCCTAGAAAAATGCAAGACTAGAGCTGAACTACAGTGCCACCATCAGAAAGCCTTCTCTTGGGGGACCTTTACTTAAGTAATTCTTAAGGTGAAAGTGAAAAAATAGGAGATGATTTGCCAGTCGGCCCATTACCTGGTAGTTACAGTGCTTGTGCACAGATGACTGACAGCAGTAGGAGCAAACCGTTAAGGAGATTGAAGTACAAATAAATTGCTAAAGAAAAGGAATCGAAAGTGGAATACAAAAAGTGTATGCACTCAGAAAACAAAGGGATAGTGTCTCAAAGGAACAAGATCAGAAGTAGCTAAAAGTGGTGCTGATGTTTGTAAGCTAGTCATGAAAGAAGACCTGACTCTTGAGATGTTTAGTGATGACGCCAAATGTTGGCATACCTGCAGTGGTGAACTTAGGCTGTTAGAGAACAGTGGAATCTTCTCATTGGACGACTATATACATCAGCAGTGCAAAGTAAGATCAAAGCAAGAGAGTCAGATAGTTTCTTGGAAATAAAGGGGAAAGCAAGGAAATTTAAGGGTGCTTTCAAAATTTGTAGAAAGTATTATTTTACCTTTAATCTTGTGTCCACACACTTTGCTCAGTTGTGTGGAAGGAATGAAGCATAGACAGTGATTAAAGCCAGAGTTCAGTGCTGATAAATTTCTTTGCTCTTCTATTTCTTTATTTCCCTTTTGGTCCTCAAAGACCATATAGATCCAACACACGAAGTACACAATTTCTTGCTGTATCTTGTCAATGCTCTCTGCATACAGGAGCACAGGACAGAGTTTGGACCTGAAGTACAAGGCAATGCTAGAGTGAGTTCACGGAATCATGGGGATGCTGGTCAGTAGCTTTTGTTCAAGGTGGTATAAACTTGTGGATCAAAAGGAATCCTTTTTTTCCAGGACTCCAATATACATGTGACTTCAATCTGCAGAGTCAGACAGGAAGATGTAGGTGCCATATTTCTCCTTACTAGCTGATTTTGTCCCCTTTCTTGTTGACAGCTTCTGTTCTCTCTCCAGCCTTCCTCCAGAGCTCTGTGTTTTTGCCCATTTCTAGGACTGCTCCTCTTTTTTTTTAATCCACACCATTTTATAGCATTAGCTTTCTTCTTTTCCTATGTTTCTAGGACTGCTCCTCTTTTTTTTGATCCACGCCATTTTATAGCATTAGCTTTCTTCTTTTCCAGTGTTTTCTATAGTGAGTTCCTGCCTATCTCACATCTTTAACATCGCTCAATTCTACCTTATTTCTCTCCCTTTTCATCACTACTCACATTCAAGCCTATATTATTCCTAGCTTATATTATTGAAAGGGCCTCCAACTAACTTCATTCAATGTTCAGTGTGGTCCCTCCCTTCTATTATGCATATGGTAGGCAGAACTTTCTAAATGTGGATTCTGCTTTAATTATATCATTGCTTTTCTATAATGCTTCAATTGCTCCCCTTTATTCTTAGAATAAAATTAAAATTTCTTCCAAAGACAAAAACCCTTTTTAATCTACACCAGACTTAAATTATTTTCTGCCTACCTTCTCCTCCCACCTCTGCCTTCCTCTTGTTTTCCAATGATAGTCCTATATCTTCCAAAGAAGGCATAAAGATGGCCAACACACACATGAAAAATAATAGTCATCATAATTCATTGCTAGGGAAATGTAAATCAAAACCACAGTGAGATATCATTTCACACCTGTGAGAATGACATATATGGAAAAAATTAGCAATGTGTTGACGGGAGTGTGGAGAAAAGAGAGCCCCTGTATATACTAGCCGCTTTAGAGAACAGTTTAGAAGTTCTTCAAAATGTTAAAAATAACACTACTTTATGATTCAACAATTCAACTTCTAAGTAACTATCCAAAGAATACAAAAACACTAATTTGAAAAGATATATCCCCCCCATGTTCATTACAGCACTATTTACAACAGTCAAAAAATGGAAACAATCGAAGTATCCATTGATAAATGACTAGATGAAGAAGATATGGTCTAAATACATAATGGAATACTATTCAACTAATAATAAAAGGTGAGATGTTGACATTTGAGACAGTGTAAATGGAATTAGAGGAGATTATACAAAGGGTAATAAGTTAGAAAGAGAAAGATAAAATTCTGACGTTCTCATTCATATGTGGAATATAAAGAAACAAAGCAAATAGACAAAGCAAAACAAAACTCTTGGACAATGACCACAGACCTGAGGTTACCAGAGCAGAAGGGGGCAGGTATAGGAGCAAAGGGTGGTGGGGTCCAATGGATAGTCGGGGAGAACTGTTAGAAATTCAGTGGTAGGTGTGATGTGTTATCATATATTCAATGAAGTTAACCAGCACATCTAAACTTAAGATGTAAATAAAAGTTACCTCAACTTAACAAACATAGCAAAACTAGGCCAAACAATGATTATCTTTTATACTGAGGTCATTTTCAGGATGCTTACCTTCTAAATTAAGAAAGGTTTCAGGTCTTTCCTGGGATTGTATAAATAGCTAAAGACTAAGTTTGTCTTGGAGCCTAATTACTTCAAGCCATACCAGCAGAAAAAAATGGTTTTTGTTTTGCTTTGTTTTTTTTTAAAGGGAAAGAGTAGGCCAGGAAGAAGGCAAGTTGGCAGGAAAAGAGAGGAGGAAGAAGCATTACATTTCATTATTATTTAGTTGTTCATCCGGCCTGTTCACCCCACCCCCATCCGCCGCCCCAGAGTGAGAACCCGGGTCCTTGGGATGTACGTGGACTTCTCTGCAGTGGAGGTGGTGGACCTAACCACTACTCCACCAGGGCACGTCACAAGTGCTTTCTTTCTGATTAGTGACTTTCTCTGAGATTTTATCAGAGTCGTTCCCATTTAGTTTGTACTGTATTGGAGGCATGTATTGAATTCCAGTAGTTACAAAGGAGACAGATATCTCAGGCCCAAAGAGAAGGAATCAGAGCCACAAAAAACTCTTGTAACACTCAGGAGGCTCATACCTATTTAGGAAGGTATTATAGACGACTCACATTTGATTATAAAGAATAGAATTACCTAGGAAACTGATCTGGTACAAAAATATCCTTAGAGATTGTTGAGTTTGGGAACAACACATGTCATGCAGTCTTTTCAGTCACTGCATCTGGTGGCCACATTGTGTTCATTTGGCAATTCCAGCGTCAGTGCTTCCTCCCAAATATTGTCCATCAGAGCCCTGGAGCCTACTAGAGGAAGGAGAAAAGATGTTGAATTCCATAGCTTTAAAATGCTTGCACTGTTCTAAAATACCAATAGACCTAACAAAGATAGTATCAATACAATTCAGATGAAACATTACCACGTTCCCGAGTCCATACTTGTGGCCATTAGGAAGTCATATTAATGTGAGAATCTGGAGAGACCTAGCTTCTTTAGGTGGGTTGTCTTCCAACTCTCCAAGGAAATAGGCAAATGACCTCTGGTTCCGGGCAGGGCCAGGGGCCATGGAAAAACTTTCTACAGAAGGGAAGGTAACAAGAGGAACTCAAGAAGTTGAAACACTGTTAAACTCAAAACATGCCTACCTTCCGTGAAGTGGCTATACTTGTCCTGTTTCTCGTCACACCTTAGTTTCGCAAGGAGGCTGTCTAATCTGAGTCTTTCTCTGGAGATAATGCAGGGTGCAAAGCCCTTCAAAGGAAGGATTTGTGTTTGCTGGCAGCTCCCGGAGCTCTATTCTGTCTAGTAGTAACCATCTCCAGAGTAGCTTATGGGCTTTGTGTAATTTCTATCTGTACCCAGACAGCTGGACTTCATTTCGTTTTATTTGCATTTAATAATAAGCCGCCTTTCCTTAGCTGTTAAGTTGTGAATTATCAAACACTATCAAATCCTTCTTCCCACATTATGATTACACTGACTTTGAAACAGACCCATTGGTAACATGCTGGTTCCAGGGAAAAGCCGGGCTTCGTGCCATGAAGTTCAGGGTGGGAAACCCTCTGATGGATTTCTTTGGGGGCTGAAAAAATATGCCGTTTCTGATCTCATGTGAATATGGGGAACGGCAGAGCAAGCTTTGTGGTGGATTCATCTTTAATTTTTAAAACAAGACCGATCATTCATGCCTCTTTGAAGCTCTTATTTTATTTTCAGGAAAGGAAATGAATGTGCATTCACTACATGTAAAGCAAGGTAGATTGTGTGGGTAAAAGGAAAAATAAAAAAGCCACTGAATAACAGAAGGACCAGAAATTTGAAGGGAATAGTGATTACGAAGAGAAAAGGAACTCTAGAAATGAGAATAAAGGATAGAGATAGCCTCCCTGGTAGGGAGCTGATGCATAGCCTGCATAACCCTCCATAATATTTGGAAATAAGTGGATTTGATATCTCTCTGCTAAGACATTGTGGGTCGATATAAATGCAGCTGTTACACGTTGACAGCCCTTGGACTTAGAAGAGTTAATGATGAAGGAAAAGGATGAGGAAATGTGTTGGAGGGAGGATTCCTATATTAAAACTTGCTGAGGGATTCTGCCCTCTTGGGATGGAAAAATTATTACTTTAGAAAAAAGTTGGGTAAGTTGCAATGGGTGAGGCGTTCTGAGGCAGAGTGAGTCACCACTAGAATAAAAAAGTTACTCAGTAGTAACCAACAAAGGTCTCTGTGGAGTTTTTCTTTGTCTAAAATTGTCCAGTCCTGGTCATTAGAAAGTGAGCCTGGTGAGAGGGCTGTCCTGAGACTCACTTCAATGAGACAACATTATAGCTGACTGCTATTTCACACAAAGAAGCACTGTGTGTGTGTGTGTGTGTGTGTGTGTGTGTCTATGCATGTGAGTGTGTGAGAGAGACACAGAGAGAGAGAGAGAGAGAGAGAGAGAGAGAGAGAGAGAGATGTGTGTGTGTGTGTGTGTGTGTGTGTGTGTAGGGTGTGAGAACAAGGTGTCATATTTCAGGGGACAGCATTACTAGAACATTCCTCTGGCTAAAGTGTATTGATGGACTTTGTCATGAGCCTAGACCAGGGAGAGCAGATGGAACCACAGGATTGAGGTGGAAAAGGTTTCTCTTAATGTTCTCATTATAATCATGGACAATATTGTATATGCATATTGAAAACAATTCTTTAATTGCTTCTCATGGTTGAGGAAGTTGAGCTTTTTCTGGCTAACAGTGTAATCACTCAAAGATAAACAGCCAGTGGGAACTAGGGAGCTGTTGTTCATGGACTGGGAACCTGGATGTTTGTCATGTAAATAAAGTTCTCCATTACTTGGCTGTCCTCTCACCTGATATGTGAACTTAAAATGAAGTTTGCCCGGTAAAAAGAGAAATAGGAAAAGGAAACAAAGACATTTGTAGAATGGGTGCCTGAGATGCAGAGAGCTCTGAGCACCAGGAAGCAAAGGACCAGATAGGGGAATATCATCAGTTGCAACTAAGATACTCTCATGAAGCAGCATTCCCATGCAAACAAAACAACTCAAGCCTTGCTTCCTCACTATTTCAGGTTGGCAAATCTACAAATGCATAATCTCATCTATTCTTAATGCCACCAACCTTGCAGTACACCAAAAGCTAATTAGAAACCATTTCCATTTCATTATGGCTTTATATTTAGTTGATCAATGAAACATTTTCTCAACACACTCACTTTCAGAGCTCATGACCATAAATGAAAGTGATATCTTAGATTGGACTCCCCCAAAATGTACATCTTGAAATGAGGAATTGTGTTGAATTGATTAGGAATCCTGCCCAGAAAAAACCAGTAGAGGGATAATAGGAAAGTGGGTATTAGAGAGGAAGAGTCCTCAAGTGAGTACAGAGTCCTACAAAATCCTAGAATACAAATAAGTCCTGGGTATTTCAGGAGTTCCATGTGTTTAGGGAAAACAAGCTCCAGCAGATTGATGGCGGCTCACTGAAAAAGAGCCTTGCATGCTAGCTGCTCTGAGTAAGATTATGTGCATGAAAATGGTGGGGGATGAGAGAGAAGACCATTGCCTGAAAAATAAGGGTATTGTTACTTCTTAGTATGGCTCTTGCTTTTTCTTCCATTGCTGTCCTTTCCAACATTGCAGACCTGCTTCCCGAATCACAAAGGCACCATGCTGTTATTCAAAGGTTCCTTGTATGTACCTGACATTTTCTTTCTAGAATGCTCTTACCTGCCCTTTGCCTTTTGATTGGTGGCTAAACTCTTGCCCCTTCTTTAAAGACACTGCTTAAGCTTTATGCTGCGTTGAAGTCCTCTCTAACTGAAACTCAGGAAATGAATGGTCACTCATTTCATCATTATTACAGAATTATGAGTCTCTAATATAAGAATTAGTAATAGTTGTATTGACATTAAATACTTTCTAGTTTCAGAGAGATGTCACCAGAGATCATCAACACGGATGACAAACTATCATATTCAGAGCAGATGCTGTTTCACCATGAAACATTTCATGGACATTCACTCTTGCTTGTGTGTTGTTCAACAGAAGGGTCTGCTTTTTTTCTGTCTTTCTCGTCACCTGCCATGCACTCATAACTCATGGGGCCACACTTTAGCAGTGCAGTTCAGACTTTCAGGTTGTTCAATGTGAAGGGTAAATGGAAAAAAAAGAGTAATTGGATGGTGTTTTGTTATCATCAGAGGGTCAATGAAGGTGACCTGTGGACAGGATATTACAGAGACAGAAATCATGGGTGATTTGGGAACTGGTAGGAGGTAAAAGTGACAGCAAAGTGAAGCAATGCAACTGTTCCCAGCAGCACTGCAATCAAAGCAGACCCTCTCTATCATCCTTTCCTGTTAGAAAGTGTTTGTTCTGCTCTTTACACAACTCTCTTCTTACCCACTAGGACCTTTTATCCCTCCTTGTCTAGCCTACCACAGCTGGCAGTTGGCTGGCTATTGGAATAGACACTAGAGAACCTGTGTTTGCATTTTTCCCTCTATGCCATCTGTTCAGAGAGGGGATTACAGTTGCCTCCAGTTAAAAAGCAGATTGTCTTGGCTCCAGGTCAGGAGAGAAGTCCCAACATCCTGTTCGATTGTTGAAAGCCTCTTCCCCATTCCTGCAAGACAGGACCGTAACATCTGCAATTAGAACTCGAGTCCCTTGGCTGTTTCCTTCGGTTATTGCTTAGCAAACCCTCTATTGGAAATTTGAAAAAGCACCTCTTCTTTCTCTGACCTGGGCTCCAATCTCTCCACCCCAATATGTTTTGTTAGGCTTTTTCCTTTTAATTTTTTCTTCTTTTTTAAAGATGTCTGCTGTCAACTTTGATTTGCCTTCAAATATGCTTATGTACAGAACTTGCAGAGCCCTGGCCCCAATGTACATGGGGACTGTTGTAAAGCCTGACAGTGGTCTTTCGCCAAATCAATTTGGCATCATCTTAAAAAGAAAATTTTTTGTGTTGCCCTAACTTTACTTTGTTTATTGGAGACCAGATTTAGCAAAAGAGAGAAGACAGTAAAATCTGAAAATGAAAATATTCCCAGATTGCTGGACTAGCTCTTTGGAAGAAAGGTAAAAAGATGTTCTGCTGAAGTGTTCTGCTGACATCAAGTAAAAGAATTTTCTGTATCCCAGATCCCTTATTTTCATTAAAAAAAAATTAGAAAAGTACTTTTGTGATATCCATCCAATTGCAGACTCCTATAAACCTTTGGGCAATAGACATAACCGTTAGTGTCAGTTATCCAGAGATATAAAATAGTAAGAGTAACTGAGAATCAAACACTAAATGAAGAAAACACACATCATCTCTCCCTTTACCTTTACCTACAGTTAAATTGACGAAAAGTTTTCTTGAAATCCCGAAAAGTAGAGACAATAACTTCCTAGTTTCTTTGTCAAGAAGCCTGGCTTGTTTCTTTGATACATCTGCAGTATTTGCTCTGCTGATAGATCACCCTCTTTTTCCTAACTATTTTCAACTGTTGACCTCTCCTCCCTCCATATTTCCAACTTCCACCTGTCAAAATTCTAGTCATCCTTCAAGGGTCAGTTTAAATGTCACTGCTTCCATTAAGACTTCCTTGACCAGGATGGAAGATGGCCTGTTAGATCAACAACCAAGGGTAAGTGCTATAATCACTGCACTGAAATCCTGTGGAGGGCTAGTGGGTGTTCCAATTGACAACTCAGATTACAGTTAGACAGTGGGTTCCCTTGAATGTCTGCCCAAGGTGGATGAATTTAGGAGGGAAGAGGTAT
Source organism: Solenodon paradoxus (assembly GCA_004363575.1). Classification (NCBI taxonomy): domain Eukaryota; kingdom Metazoa; phylum Chordata; class Mammalia; order Eulipotyphla; family Solenodontidae; genus Solenodon; species Solenodon paradoxus. The sequence goes on along the minus strand of RJWH01002359.1, from coordinate 211,591 downwards.
AAAGTCATGAATACTTTTCTTTTGTTTTTTAAAGAGAAGAAGGAAGGAAGGAGAGGAGAGGAGAGAGGAAGGAAGAGGAGGAAGGAGTATTTTTATTGTTTAGTTGTTCATTTCGGGTTGTCCCTAGCACTGCTCCTGAATCTGGGTCCTTTGGCTGATCCGATTCACATCCCAGTCATCTCAGCCACTGAGCCACCAGGGCATCCCAGGACTTCGTTTTTAAAAATTGTAAGTGAACTTGAGGAAAATCAACTCTATGGTTGAGTAAAAGAGGTTTGGGACCTCTCAGGTACTCCTTTTTCTCCAGTCCTGTCTTACCCCTGAGCTGCCCCTGCTGTGGCTTTGACAAGTTGCTATGCTAGAGGCTTGTGTGTGTATAGAGAGATCTGGATTCTAAACCCACCTATAGTGCTTTCCTAATCTTGTGACCTGGGCCACTATCAGAATTTATCTCCTTATCTATAAAGTGAAGAAAATAATATTGAGATTTTCATAAAATTCTTTTGGGAATCAAGTGAAATCAGACATAAAATTATTAGTTCAGTTTCCAGCCTATGATGCTCTGTAATTGGTGTCTCTTTGTATTGGTAATAGTAGTTACATCAATAACCATACCTATTCTTTGCTTGATTTCCTTAATTCACATTTCAACAAGATCAATGTGCATATACTTACTAAAATCTCCCAGACTAAGCTTCTTTTTGCTGGAATAAAGTAACCTCTTATGGGCTAAACTGTGCCCCCATACCTTAAAATACTCATATGTTCAAGTCCTAATTCCAGTACTACAAAATGTGACCTCATTTGGTGATTCAGAGTTTTTACGGAGATAATCAAGTTAAAATGTGACCATTAGGGTCAGCCATAATTCAATACAAATGGTATTCTTAGAAGAAAGGAAATTCAGATACAGGAAACAGACATGTACAGAGGGAAGATGGTGAGAGGACGCTGGGAGAAGATGGCTTTCCTCCAGCCAAGAAAAGAAACTTAGGCAGATCTTTCCCTAAGAGACCTCAGAGGAACCAACTCGCAAACATTTGATCCCAGACATTTATGTTGTTTAAGCCAACCAGTCTGCAGCTCTAGTCAACTAATACATTCCCCTAAACAGTTCTCAAGGCATTCATCATCTTTTAAATCTCTTCTTCCATTCAGTGCCTCAGCTGGTAGCTAGACAGGGTACATATTTAAAAATAGACAGACAACAATATTGAGTGAAGATATTCCAACAAAAAACTGGGGAACTTCCAACGTAGCAATTGTGAGAGACCTAGCCTGAGATTTTGGCTTCTTAAATCTGTAAAGATAAATAGAGATAACAGCTGGAAAGGCTTAGAGTTTCCCTTCACTGCCATCTCTTTGCACTTGAGATTCAACTCTGCCCTAAGTTACTCTCTATCATACTCCTTTTCCACTTTGAGGGTATTCTAATGTAATGGGGACTAGCAAAATAAATTACTCAGTGTCAAGCATCTACCTTACACTGCTAAAGTTAGCCTATGTGTACTTTTGAGGACTCAGAAAAGTCATCTCACAGAATCATAACACTTTACTGCTGACTGGGAATTAAAAGGATTTTAATCAACTTTCTCATGCGACAGATATGGAGAATGAATTCAGAAGATGGGAAATATCTTGGCCAAGTTTGTGCATCTAATTTCAGTTCTCCGTAATTTCAGTCTTCCTTTTTTGATTCTTAGAGACTCATATAATCAGCATTTCTCCCCTCACCTTCTTTCTCTTTTGATTGTCTTTTATTATTCTTTTTTCTTGAGTTTTCCATAGAAATAAAAGACAGATTCTGACCCTGTGACTGAATGGAGCGCAATGACTTAGACGCACCCCTGTTTGTTCTATAATCCAGTCAGCCTCAGAGACTGTTTAGCAACTAGCATCTCAATAATTCATCTCACATATTCTAGCTGGTGTTGTTTTGACATACAGCTTTTCAAAGTGAAGGGAAAGAAAGAGAGGGTCCAGGGGGGTTTGACCTGGATATTTGTGCTGGACTTCTTTCAATTAGGAAAACATAGTCACTCACAAAATCGTGTGAGAGAATTGTGCCTTCTAAATTATATGATTCACAATTAAATGTGTTTTCTGTGTGGGTGGACAGGTGGTGATATGCAAGAAAAGGGAAAAAAAATCACAAAACACCCCCTCAACATTACCTTTTCTTTAGGATTTTTAGATTATTCACATGTACTGAGAACAATGCACCATCTGTCATCAATATTGGGACTGATCCAACGGGTATTAGCTTTGTCTTCTCACACCCCACAGCGCCTGACACTCTGGGTTCATAGGTCTAAATACGTATTTGAAGCTGCAGTAACTCCAAACTCCCACCATGCATCAGACTCACCTTGTGAATTTAGCACAAATAAACCAGCACAGAAGCCAAGGTACCATTTCCAGAAATTCTGCATCACATGCACTGAAACAAGGATGGTATTTCTTTGAAATCTTCCTGGATGATTTTAGTATACAGACTGTTGAAGACAACTGATTTAGTGGTTCCATAAACCAATTCATGATGGAGGTGGATGAAATAGAAGAATATCCTGCAGAATAAAGACAATGAAGTGAGAAGCAATCTCTTCTTGAGTTGAGACCTGAGAGAGTAGCAGACTAATAAAGTTACTGGAGGAATTCTAGAGGGTACTTCTGTGGGTTGACCTGTCTGCCTGTCTGTCTGTCTGCCTACCTACCTATTTCTCCATCCGTCCATCCATGCATCCATCCACCCAGCCAACCAGCCAGCCATCCAGCCATCTCTATCTATTGACTGACCATTCTATCAGTCTATCACTCCATCATTCCATTACTCCATCCATCCATCCATACATACATCCTTATCTATTGACTGATCAATCTGTCTGTCTGTCTGTCATCTATGTATCTATCATCTGTCTACCACTCCATGACTCCATCCATCCATCCATCCATCCATCTCTCCCTCACTATTGACTGACTGATCTATATATGTATGTATCTACCCACCTACCTACCTATCTAAACACACACACACACACACACATACACACACATATTTACATGCACACACACATATACACACATTTCTTTCCAGAATGCATGACATGTCATTTTAATCAAGGGAAGATGGTAAACCATTGTGCCTTGCCCAGCAGAGATGAATCAAATAATTGCCTGCCTTGATAAATGCATTTTTTTCTTAAACAAGTGAAATGGATTTGTGTGTGTTTAACTTAACAAAGTCCTTTGCATGGCTTGGTCTGAGGTTAGCAGATTTAGATGGCAGATGAAGGAGGGAAGTGCTAGTTAAAGTGCGGCTCTTAGACACCAATACACTGAAGAGCCAAGGATGGCATGTAATAATGTGTGAAAAATGGGTAATTCTCACTAATGCCCCACTAATGTTCTCATAATGATCTGTCAAAGTACTAGAGCTAATTATCGTCATGGCAATTTGGCCCAAGTTCCCTGGTATAGTCCTGGCATTGGTGAACAAGAATATGCATTGCCAGTTTGCCACCCACATTGAGTATTCCCTATTTCTCCTCACATGGAGATTCTATATGGTAATTTCTCATATACTTGGGGCACCCTTGTGGCTCATTTGCTAAGCCCACTGCTGGGGTATTGACTATGTGGAGACCAATGACCTGGGCTCAAGACCTGGGTTCAAGGGCTGAGAGAAAACAGCCAAAATAAATAAACTGATAAATAAAAGTACTTCCTTCTTTTAAATATATATCTATATCTATCTTTGTATCTATCTCTAGATCTCTCTATCTAGAGATCTAGGTATCTATCTATATACATATATACATAGATATATAAAGAGATAGTCTTTTCTTTTTGTGTTTTCCAAGGTCTATGTTTCATCTTTTCCTTATTCCTTTTATTACCAAAAAAAATCCTAGATGTGAACTCAAGAGCCCTTGGTTCTTATCCTGCTTCTCTGTAAGGCAAATCATTACATTTCCTGACTCTGTTTCCTTGAGTATAGGAAGAAAGGCATTAGATAGTTGTGATGCCTTTTTAATGATAATAATAGAATTCTATTCATTCTGCATATCTATTCTATATCTTTAACAAAATATTTTTATCTGGTTTTTCACCAGGATGACTAACTGTTGAGCCATGGGACTTAGAGCAAGCAAAATATAGTAGAGTCATGACTTTACTAGTCATCAGTGGTGCAGGGAGTGGAGGTAACCTGCTATAGAGATTTGGAGGAAGGAGGAGAATAGAACCATTTTATATAAAAATATATTTTCCAGTACATAGCAAAGTGACCCTACCACCTCTAAACTTTCCCTTGGATAGTTGTTCTTGTAGAAGGACTTTTCATTAATGGTTTCTTAAATAATAAATTACCATAGCAATGCTTTGCATCAATATAGCATCTACTGAAGAAGTTAGAGCTCTTCTAATCTCAGTTTACAACATCCCTGTAAGATAGTTGTGGCGTATAATTATTATCCCTTCTTTGTTGATGGAAAGCAAGCAAAGGGAGGTTAATAACATTTGAAGGCAGAACAAATTTGCATTACACATTTTCCTTTTCTAAGCAATCTTTCCTTCAAGGCTATTCTGAATTGTGTGTGTGTGCTTACTTTTTCAATAATACAACTCAGCATAGTAAAGTACCTTGTCCTATAAAAGAGTCAAATTTAGAAAGCACACATCTTCTACTGTTAGAAGAGATAAAAGTTGTAACAGAAAACAAATTTGCCAATTTTTGAAATTAAAATTTTTTTTTAAACATTGCCTTGTAGCAGAGATCAGCAAAGGTTTTTCTATAAAGAGATAAATAGTAAGTATTTTAGATTATATATGTCACAAAGACTCTGTCACATTTTCCTCTTTTATTGTAATATAAAAACAACTTTTCTTTCCTTGAAGGCTATTCAAAATCAAGCATGGGCAAGATTTGGCCCATAGGGTTGGAGTTACCAGTCCTGGCCTTAGAGTCATGTCCATATTATATAGTACTGAAACTCTTCGAATAACATGAACATTAATATTCACTTATAGATTCTCATAACAGGGGACATCAGTATCAAGAAGCATTTAAGTGACATCGAAGAGGTGATGTCTGCGTTAGTCAACTTGACAACCACTAAAAATAAGACTCGTTTTTTGGAAGACATAAATTCTTCAATAAACAACATATAATCTTGAATAGCAGACTTTAAACTTCTGTCAAAAGTTCATTTGGGCTCCAAATATAGGTCATTGTTCAGATTAACTCCAGTTATAAAATTGAAATTAATGCTGACTTTAGACATTTTCAAAATAAATCTTAAAATATTTTGTTTTTTTCACATAGCTTCAGCAATGACTTCCCCTAGGGGAAAAAATGTTATACAACATAATAAAGAGTATACCCTTTCTAATATTAATATTCCCTTCATTTTTGGCAATGAGCAGTCTGTATTCTCTTCATTACCCTTGACAACAATGAATGAGAAAAGTTAGTCAAGAGGTAACCAATATGTATATGATGACATACGTATTCAAACAGAAGCATGGAATGTTAGGTATGTCAAGTAGTTAGGAGCTGTTTTATTGAGAGTTCTCAGGGATCCATAGAACTTGTCTGTCTGCAAGAGAGAATCTTTAGTTCAGAAAAATGGGAAATACTTTCTAGAAAATAGCTCATTTATTTATTAACATCCTTCACTCATTTTGATCTGATAAATTCAAAAAGGTTAGTTGAATAAGTCTTTTAAAGTAAACATCCCTTTCCATATGACTGCTAATCAGACTGAAAACCTAAGGATATTTTGTAAGAATTCAGTTCAATGTGCATGTAATATACCCTGTACAATAAAGAAGGGAATCAATTCTGTCAGTCATAAGAATATAAGTCTATGCTGTGCTGACTCTAACAGTGTTGTAAATCAATAAAGTTGTAGTCAATCCTAATACCCATCAATAGGAACATGCTTGAATATGTTTTAACATATTCATATTAAGTAGTTTTAGCCTTTGATAAAAATTAGTTAAATCTGAATATATTGATGTAGAAGACTATCCATTATGCATTGCTTATTAATATGTGCATGTATATGAATGTTTCTTTGTAATCACAACCTTCCCCATATATGTGTTTATATGAGCATGAAGAAATAGGAGAAAAAGCATATCCAGGCTGTTAAAATTGGTTGCCTCAGGAAAATACCCATGGGGAAGACAAAGATGAGTAGAGGTTGTAAAACTTTATTCATCATGTTAACGAAATAATAGGGAAACACACAGATAAAGGAAATATAGGGCATGATTACAAATAATAACTAGTTAATGAGCTATAAATCAATTATATGTAAACCAACATATAAGAAACATTAATAATCATAGACTTTATAACATTAATCTGACATATAAGTAATACTATTAATAACATTAATAACTAATAGTTATTTCACATGATCCAAGTTCTGCTGTTCATAGCACTTTATATGGATTACATTTTTGGCCATTAATAGTAACCTAAGGAAATAACTGCTACCTTAAAATCTACCTTAAGTAATAACAGCATTCAAGATAACTGCAAACACACCAATGCTCTTCTCAGTATGAACTTGTTTTTGTCATGTAGGACACACGATTATTTTGGTCTATGCAATAAAACAGATCAAGCATAAGTTCTGTTAAATGTTTACTTCTGCCACGTACCCACTATGTGACCTTAACCAAGGCTAATTTAACTTTGTCAAGTTCAGTTCATTCAGCTGTAAAATTAAATGAATACTATTTATCTTATAGCTGTATCTACCATTCAGAATAGGTGAGGTGGTCCGCCAATTGAGGGCATGAGGAGTTTGCTTGTCAACCTTATTGCAATTTAATAATTATAACTGGTAAATTTCCACTAGGTGTGTGTCTCATGACATCAGCATCTATCATATATGAACATTTGATATCTAATTCAGTGTCAAAACATAGAAGGACTGCAATAACTATGTCTTAAATTAATGAACCTAAGTTCTTATGAGTATGAGATAAGACGGCATGTAGGATAGGATAGCTTTTTATGAATTCTGAAGTGCACTACAGTGGGCACTACTAGATTATTCTTTACACTACTGTAAACTCTTCTCATTCTTCATTCCCACAGAAGGAGGCCCACTATGAGGGAGAGTGGGCTTGTAGAATCTATTTTTGTAGAGGCCTTTATCTATGTGAATTTTAAAGATTCTCTGAAATGAGTGTATCAACACCATTCTGGTAACCCAGTCTCACATGACCCCTTGAAAGAAATCTGTCATCAGACCCCAGGAGCATTCTAGTAGCTTAGCCAGCCACCTAGAATGGGACCTGGCCATGGGACCCAAGTTTGACTCTATAGTTCTGGGTCTTGGAGTTTTCAGAACGTTTAGTTGACCTCACACAGGGCACTGCTAAGGGGAGAAGTAGCACTGCTGGTTTAGGTTCTAGAGGGAGACAGAAATTTTGAGAACACACCAAAGTTACTCGAGAGCACAAGGGTCGTGGCTCTGCTTTCTGGGACTTGGGTGGGAAAGTGGTGCTGGAATTGGTACTATTTGAGGAATGTGCTAAACTGAGCTCCTGGCTCTAATTCTGGCTCCCAATTCACTGATTATTTTCCAATCCACTGCATTTTCTGCCTCCTGACTGGTTAAATGGGACCAGTGATTTGTCGTGGGTTTTATTTTTCTAACCCATTTCTCAGGTATCACATGTGTGCACATAGACACGCCCACTCACACTCTTTATGAAATAGAAAGGGCTCTGTGGAATTTAAATAGTTCCAGCAGTCATGAAATGAAGAGCAGTGAATGGGTTATAACCTGGGAGAAGATATAGACTGCTGGTCAATCAAATCAATAGTAAGGTTTTGATTTTTTCTTTTTAAAGAAAAGGTACAGGCAGGAATGAAGTCGAGCAGGCAGGCAGGAAGAGAGAGAGAAGAAAGAAGCATTTTAATTTTATTTCCATTTCAGTTGTTCACACTGGCTGTGCCCCCACACTTGAGCCCAGGGATATGTAGCCTGCATCCTTTGGAAGCGACTGACCTGACCACTGCTTCACCGGGTGTGCCAATAGTAAGGTTTTCTGTGGTAGGATAAGTAGTATTTGAATTAATAAGATGAGAAGGGAGGACCACAGGTATGAAAGGTTTGAAATGGTTTCTTAGAAATTGTGTAAGTAGATAAGGCCGATTCCGTTGATGGCTGTCTTAAAATACAGAGCTAAGGTGATGAATTTGATCAGATACCTGTAAAGAGGTTACTGAATAAGGAACTGATTGACGAAAAGATGATTTAGAAAGATTGATTTGGCATGAAATGGGGAATTATATAAATATTTTTAGGTGCTAATTAACCCTGTGGGGCAACTTGGAAATACATTCCCCTTCTTCAACCTCCTTTTAAGTTTTGTTTTGCAATCAGTAAAAATACCTAATCTGGAGATACAGGGCTATCTAAATCAAAATATTTATATTGTTAGTTAATGTAAAAATGGAACCAAGAAAAAAAAAAGAAAGACACTGAATAATAGCACACACATGTTCTTTCTTTGGATGAGCTCTAAGAACCATTAGTGGCAAAAATTAACTGACTTTCACGAAGTATTTTTGTAGTGTCAAGCATAAAACACCAATCCTACGAGAATCCCCAGATGTCAAAGGTGATGTCATTGTTGTTTGCTTTGATTTTTGTTTGTAAAATGTCAGGTCAAGCCCTGATGTGGCCTGTGAAAATAAACTATTTGGATAGTCATATGAAGGAGCATTTTTTCATCACACATTTTATCCAAAATGAGAGACACAAGGTTTTTGTAATTGTTTTTGTATTCTGCATTTGTATTTGAAGTAGGTAATTAAATACAAGAATACCTCATCATCAGTGTTTTAAAATTAATTCACCCAGTGGGTATTTTCTCTTCTTGTGATTATATTTATCAGAATTCAGAGTATTCCTTATAAGGAATTGCTCACGTGCAACTTTGAATTGCAACACTTTTCCAGCTTACAGACTGTCTTCCCAAAGTTGGTTGGCAAGCACTATTCTAATTATTTTAACTTTCTGAAGACTCAGTCCTGCTATATTAGCAGGAAAACTCCCTGAATATCAATGAGTTTTGTGTATTTTTGTTTCAAATAACAACTGTAAAAAGTGAATTTATATTATTAGTAAAAATATGCATGATGATGATTATCTAGCAAAAAATAGTCACAAGTGAGTAGTAGTTCACATAACTGTCTACAGTATGAAATATTTTTATACAAAATAAAACGTAGGTGAAAACTTAAGGATTCAACGAGTGAGGTATTCTAGAATGCTCTCAAAATGAATTTGTTGATTGTGTTCTGTTTCATTTGAACACATTCAGGATGATCTTATGATCCTTCTACTGTGAAAGTTAAGATTGCATTATACAAGAGAAATCTTTAAGATTTCTTAAAGAACTGTTGTTACTATAAATGTGAAAAATACTTTGTTAACAAATAAGTGAAAAAGAAAAAGATGCAACATATTTTATATGATTTTCATAGTATTTAAAAAACTAAACCCTTGCATAGAAAAAAATCCTTATTGGAAAAATGGAAAATGTTAGTAGTGTTTAACTAGGAGTGGTTATTTTGACTTTTTTTTGTGTGTGTGTTTTAGGGTTTTTTTTTTTTTAAATGAACTTAATGCATTCACTGTAAAAACATTAAAATTATATTTTATGATGAACATTTTATTTTATTTGTATTATTTTCAGCCATTATGCTAGTAACAAATAGCAGTCCCAAAGCTTTCAGCATGGAACACAGTTTATAGTACTTTTCCCCAATAGCGGTTGAAATAGCCTTCCTTTCTTCTCTCAGTAATAATATGATGATCATAACAGCAGTGAGAGACAAAGAGGACAAAGTAGCATGTATTTGAAAAGCATAGCATTCGTCTTAAAGCCATTTTCACATATATTGACTCATTTGTTCCTCATGATATCAACTCTGTGAAGTAGATGACTTATTTACCAATGGGAATATGTCTTTTTGTTGTGACTGGTCTCAAGGCAGGAGGACAGTTAAGGAGCTACACAGCTGTTAGGGGAGGCATCTTGTATCCTGACTGAACTGTTATTTTCCACCTACTATTCATCTCTGCTCCTCTTCAGGACCTCCACTGGTAGCACTTCACGGTCTTGGTCCTAGAGGAGCTCAACTTATGACCTTCCTGTTTTTTAGTCTGGAGTCAGTTGCATAGACTGTACAAAATTTATAGACTGATTATAGTTGGGGTGGTCCCAAAAAATCCCTCAGCAAGTAAAGTATCAAGTAGCTTTGGAAGGTAAGAAGTCATTGCCAGTAACAAGGATCATCCTCTATTGTAATCCTTTGTCATGGTTGAAATTCTGTACAATTCAGGGGGTAATAGAGCAAAATATAACCAAATATCTAGTAGCTAAGTAGCAGATGACCAGAGTTTGGTTTTCATCTTTTGGAGTTGACTTGTTTGGTGACATGGGGTCAGACTTTTAACCACTTTGTACTTCAATTCATCTCTAGTAAAATGCATTTGATATTGTAATAATACTTGTCAAGCTTATTAATACTCTTAGAATTCAGGTTCTGTCAAGTGATATTAAACCCATGAAATAGCCAATGCCTATTAATTTTCTCTGGAATTTTTCATAAAAATCTAAAGTTTCCATGCAAAACATAAATGCGCTCTCGAATGCAATACAAGACCAACTTCTTATTTTATTACAACTTAATGTGGTTTTATTGAAAATGACTAGGGAGCCATTGCTATCCTCAGCAGAATAGAGAAGTTTTCATTGTCTTGCAAGGCATTAATCATATTTTCCTTTAAGTGATCATAAATGAATTCCACAGTCCAATCTCTTTACTGCTGACCTGTCTTACCATATAATTTGAACACTATATAGATGACACTTTCTTTCATAGAAGACATTAATGACAGAACATTGAAGTAGACATTAAATGGAGGACCCTGAAGAGGTCACGACAATAAAATCTGAGAGTTCTTACTTGTTTTGTATCACTAAACTCAAATTCTTAAGAGGTTTGCAGATATTGTCTGATTGTGTTCTGTTCTACCCAGAATGTTCTTCATCACCTTTGATATATGAGAAACCAACGTAAAGTCAGCTACTCCATGAGATCGCAGTAGCGATTATGCAATCTCACTTTATAGTGTGTGATAATCCAGAGGTTGCTTATTTATCAAGATTATTGGAATACCCTTTTCTTTAACATCCAAAATTATTCAGCACAAATCCTACTTAATGAAAAAAAGTGAAGAAATCTTCTGAATTTCTGAAGCTATCTAGGCTGTTATTTGGGGAAGGTATAGGGACATTGCAGAGATTATATACTTCCAGTAACTTTTCCCCAATGTTTTTATTGTTGTAAAATACATGTCACATAAAATGTACAATATTAACTATTTTTTTAGTTTACAGTTGAGTGATAGTACATTCATATTGTGAAAATGTCACTATCATCCATTTCTAGAATTCTTTATTTTGTAAAGCTGAAACTCTATACCCTATAAAGAATAACTCCCTATTCCATACTTTTCCATGGCCTGGCAAACACCAGCCCTTGAGAAGCACAATTCCTCTCTCTCTCTCTATAATTATGACTACTCTAAGTACCTCCTATAAGTGAAACCATGCAATGTTTTGTTTCTAATATCTGATTTGACTTAGCATAATGTTCTCAAGATTCACCATGTTTTAGGATATGTCAGAACCTCCTTTTTAAGACTGAATTATATACATATACTTGTCCTTTCATCCATTGATGGACACATCCTCACATTTTAATTATGATGAAAAATGCCACTGTGAGCATGCATATACAAATATCTCTCCAAGACCCAACACCCAACTTTCCATTACTTTGGATATATCCAGAGGTGAAATTGCTGGATCATATGGTAGTTCTGTGTGTGTGTGTGTGTGTGTGTGTGTGTGCGATGAGTTGCCATACTGGTCTACAAAGGGTATGTATCCCATTTTACAATGTAACCAACAATGTCCAAGGGTTCCAGTTTCTCAACATCCTCCTTATACCTTCTATTTTCTGTTCTTTTGATGGTAGCCATTTTAATGGGTGTGACATCTCTTTAGAGTTTGATTTTCATTTCTGTAATGATTAATAATGTGAGCATCTTTTAAGTGCTCAGTGATCATTTGTATCTCTTCTTTGAAGAAATGTCTTTTCAAACCTTTTGCTCATTTTTAATTTGGGCTGCTTATTTTTGTTGTCAAGTTTTAGGAGTTTCACAAATTCTGAATATTAATCCCTCATCAGATAGATGATTTGTAAATATTTTATCCATTCTGTGATTTTTTTGTACCATTAATAGTATCATTTGATATCTAATTAAAAAGTTCAGAAAGTCTAATTTGTCCACTTTTATCTTTTACTTGTGTTTTTGGTATCATATCCAAGAAACCATTACTAAATCCAATGTGGTAATACTTTTACCTTCTGTTGTAAAAGGTTTATAGTGTTAGGTCTCACAAAATGTCCATGCATCCTTTTTGAGATTTTTTTTTAAGGAAACGTGTAGGCAGGAATGAAGGTAAATTAGAAGGCAGGAAGTAAGAGAGAAAAGAAAGAAGCCTTATTTATTTTTATTTAGTTACTCATCTTGATTTTTTTGCCCAGTGCCAGATCTTAAACCTAGATCCCCGAAATACATGTGAACTATGCACAGCTAACTTAACTAAGTCACCAAGACACGCTTGGGGGTAATTTTTACATTTAGTATTAGGAAAAGGTTCAGCTTCATGATTTTTCACAGGGGTATCCAGACTTCCCAACATCCATGTTTGAAAACATTGTCATTTCCCCATTGAATGGTCTTGGCATTCTTGTCAAAAATCATTTGTCAATGTATGTAAGATTTATTTCTGAACTGCATTCTACAGAGTTACACATCTGTCTTTATGCCAGCACCACACTGTTTTTGATTATTGTATCTTTGTGACAAGTTTTGAAATAACAATGTCTGTATTCTCCAACTTGTTTTTTCAGATTGTTTTGTTGGGGGGATTATTCAGGATCTCCTGAGCTTCCATCTAACAATTAAGTGGAGTTTTCTATATCTTCAAAAAAATGTCATTGGAATTTTGGTAGGGCTTCCTATAATAGATACATTGCTTTGTGTAGTATTGACCTCTTACAATATTAAATCTTCCAAACTTTAACATAAAGTATCTTTCCAGATAATTTTATCTTCCTTAATTTCTTTCAGAAATACTTTATAGTTTTCATTATACAAGTCTTTTAATCTCCTTGGCTATGTTTATTCCTCAGCATACATTCATAAGTTAATTATTTTTGTTGCTACTATAAATGAATTGTTTAGTTAATATTCTTTTGGGGTTGTTCATTTTTTCTGTATAAAAATGTAGCTAATTGTGGTAGTTGTTGACTTTATATCTTGCTACTTTGCTGAGTTCATTTCTAAGTTCTAATATTTTTGGTGGAATCTTTAGGATTTTATAGAGATAACGATATGTCTTCTTTTACATTTTGAATGTTTTTTTATCTATTGTTGACTGATTTCTCTAGCATGACTTAGAATACTGTGTCGAGTAAATGTAGTGAAAACAGACATCCTTGTCATTTTCCTGATTTTAGAAGAAAAGCTTCCAGTCATTCACCATTGAATATGTTTGTGGTGAGTTTTCCATATAAATCTTTATTATATTCGGGTAGGTTCCTTCTTTTCCTAGTTAAGTGTTTCTATCATGGAAAGGTTTTATATTTTGTCTTTTGTTTTGTTTTTTGAATCAGTTGAGATATTATGTTTTTACCACTTCATTCAGGTAATGTGATATATTATATTGATGGATTTTCATATGTTGAACCATTCTTGCATTTCAGATATACATTTCACATTTCTCATTGTGTATTTTTAACAGGATACTGAACTAAATTTTATAGATTTTGTTGAGAAATGTTATATTTCTGTTAATGAGAATTATTGTTCTATAGTTTTCTTGTGTTGTCTGACACTGATGTCAAGATAATGCTCCCCTCACATAATAAGCTAAAGAGTCTTCATACTCTTCATTTTGGGGGGAGAGCTTGAGATGATTGGTGTTAGAATCTCCTTAAATGTTTAGTAATATTCACTGGTAAAGCCATCATTTCAATGACTTTTCTTTTTTCAGGAGATTTTGGATTACTGACTCAATATCCTTAATAATTCATCACATTTTCTATTTCTTCATTGTTCTGATAGATTTTATAAATTTTAGGAATTTCTCATTTTCATGTAGGTTATCTTTGTTGATGTACAATTGCTGATAGTACTCTCTTATAATTCATTTTTATTGCTGTAGAATTGGTAGTAATGTCTGAAATGCATTTTTATTGTAGCAATTTGAGTCTCTTTTTCATAGTTCATCATCTCAAGGTTTGTCAATTTAATTGATCTTTTTAAAATAATCAACTTTTGTTTTTTTATTTTCTCTATTTGTCATCTTTATTTCATTTATCTGCTCTAATATTTCCTTCTTTCTGATAGATTTAGTTCTAGTTTGTTTTTCTGTGTCAAGTTCCTTAATTAAATTGGTAAAGTTTGGTTATTAATTTGGGATTTTTTAATGTAACTTTTTTAGCTTAATTCAAGTTTTCTCGTGTGCTGCTTTCATTGTCTCCTATGAATTTTATAAGTTATGCTTTTATTTTCATTCACCTCTTAAGTATTTTCTAATGTCCCTTGTTATTTCTTCTGTCACTCACAAATTTAGAGTGTGTTCTTTAATTTTCATAAATACATAAACTTTCCAGTTTTCCTTCTGTTACTGATTTCTTACTTCATTCTGTTGTGGTCAGAAAAGATATCTTGTATGACATTATATACTGAGACTTAGCTTGTGATCTAACATGTAGTATCTCCTGGAAAATATCCCACATGCACTTGAAAAAAACGTGTATTATGTTGAGTATTCTGTAGATGTCTGTTAGACCTAGTTGGCTGGATGGGTTGTTCAGGTTCTCTGCTTTCTTCCTTGACTTCTGTCTTGTTTTTCTATACATTATTGAAAATAGGGTATTGAAATCTCCAATTACTGAACTGTCTGCTGTCGATTCCCCCTGTGCTTCTGTCAATTTTATTTAATGCATTTCAGTAGTCCATTAGAAGGTACGTAATTGTTTATAATGGTTCTACTTTCTTGATGTATTAAAAATTTTAATATATACTGTGCTTATTTTGTCTTATAACATTGCTAGTATGACACCTGTGTATAGTTACCTCTGGTCTCCTTTCGTCGCTGTAGCTTAGAATATCTCTTTACCTTCTTTCACTTTCAACCCATTAGTGTCTTCTGAGCCAAAGTGAGTCTTACAGATAACATATATTCAGGTTATTTACCCATTCTTCCAATTTCTGTCTTTTTTAATTGGAGAGTTTTTGTGAGTCTTGTATATTCTCTCTGTGCTCAGGATGAGCTCGAGGAATAAACTTACTGTCCACAGGTATTTTAGGACTCTACCTCTTCCTTTGGGTATGTACATGACTCTCTAATTTCCCCCGCATACTGGTTGCTTTTAAATATTTTAGTCTTCAACGTCTGGCTCACAAAAGAGGAAAAAGAGGAAAATGAGGGGGAGGAAATGTGTAATGCTTTAAATCCTCTGTAAAGTTCTTCCAGAGGAAAGAAGCTTGCCAAATGAGATAAGGTACAAGAACAAGGCCCCCACCTTTTTCCTTTACATCTGCTATTAGAACCAGCAAGGAGAACAGAGATCTATGATATTTACAGAGAGGGTTTTTTTTGTTTTTGCTTTTCTTTTGCCCACCCTGGCTTCTGAAAGCTGTATGCAAGCTGTTCCAGGAACACTCACCGAGCTGCCTGTCCTGGGGCTCAGGAGTTGGAGAAGGGTATCTTCTGCTGTGTTTTGAGATGATATTGACCAACATTAGCCATACTTGACCAATCAAGTCTTTCCCTGGAATTTGTAAGTCTTCAATGAGTCCAGAGTTCCCAAATGGTTATATCAGATCCATTCTGCCAGGATAACTGTTTTCTAAGTAGGGAAGACCACATTTCTATGCGTACTCCACCATCTTTATAGAATATTCCTGGTCTTCAGATAACTTTTATACTAACTTCATGTTTGTGTTGAATTTTTAATTGGGTATTCACAGATTCTGTCATTTTAGCTAATCTCTTCTCACTTGTGTTCCCTCAAGCACTTCTTCCTCTGGAGTCCCCCAAATACCACAGCCTCCTAAAATTCATGTAACAGTCTTATGTGAGTACTGTCTTTTAAAGCCTTTTTGGCAATAAAGGGACAGCAGAGAATAAACACAATGAGAATTACATTTTTCCATTTAAATAATTATGTTGTCATCCTGACGTCATTGATTCTGTGTAGCTGTTTGCTAGAGCTACCCAAACAATTTATAGACTAGGTACCTTAAGGGACTGAAATGCATATTCTTATAGTTCTGGAGGCTGAAAGGGCAAGATGAAGGTGCTGGCTGCACTGACTTCCATATGACTCTCTTCCACTGTCTTCACATTGTCACCCCTCTGTGTGCACGTGTCCCTGTTGTCTCTTCCCCTTTGTATGGAAGGAAAACAGTAATGTTAGTTTAAGGACCCACTCAGAAAGGCTCACTTAACACAACTGCCTTAAAGGCCTTACCTCCAAATGGGTTACATGCTGAAGTACAGTTGTCCCTCGCTATATCGCGATTCCCTTATGGTGGCTTCACTGTATCGCAGTTTTTTTTTTTTTTTAAATGTGTAATTCTGTATCGTGGAATTTTCTCTGTATCGCAGGATTTTGCGATATACGTATACTTCACTAGTGAGCACCCACATAGAGTTTTATATGTTAAAGTTATGTCAGTTCAAGTGTATAGAAAGTGTTTATAAGAGTGTGGGAAGAGTTTATAGGAGAGTACTAAGGGTTTGAAAGCCTTAAAATATATATAAATAATAAAATAAATTATAACGCTGCTACTTCACGGATTTTCACCTGTTGCAGAGGTCTCTGGAATGTAACTCCCACTATAGGTGAGGGATTACTGTACTGGGGTTTAAGATTTCAAGTGATGTATTTGGTGGAGGCATAATTCAACTTACTCTATTTCCCCCAAGACCCCAGGATACCTTTACTTTCGTCATGAGAATTTTCTCCTCGTCTTCATCAGATCCCTGTACCACTCCCTTAAATGCTTTATTCTAGAGCCTGCTAGAGGGCAAGTCCACATTCGTTGTACTATTTATCTTAAAAAAATAATTATTGCGGTAACATTGCTTTACAAGTTAACATAAACCCATATATGCAGGTTCCCCGTCTCTCAAATATGTGTCAGGACACCCAACCCTCCACCATATTCCCAAGAGTTTTTCTATATCTCTCTTACCTTTGATACATTCATCAGAGGGAGCAAAAGGCTCACAAAGAATGCCAGGAAGGTGTTTTCAGAAAGTAAGAGGAATTCTCTTCTTGGAACTAATGCTTTGTATCAATGTGGTTCAAATTGCAACCAGGGTTGTAAATAGCATTTTCTTCTGACCCCTGCAGGTGAATCACATTCAGCCTCTTATTAAATCTATTTGCTGCATCTGTCTGCCTCAACCTGTAGGTTCTGAGGTCTTTGTAGGCAAAGGCTCTGTCTTATTTCTCACAGCCTCTACCTGAAAACCTTCATATCAAAGGATTTTTTTCTTTTTTCCTTTGTTCTTTATGTTCAGAGAATAGATGTGGATTTCCTTCAATATTAAACATTCAATGAATTATTTCTTCTTTAAAGCTTCAGGCTACCCTTGTACAGTTAGCTCTTAAGCTTTGTTCTTGAATTTGTCCTTAAACCTCTCTATGTACTTACCATACCACAAATGGCCTTATATTTCTAGGATGTTTGTTAAGCTACTTAGATTTGTTAGAAATAAACGTTGTCTTGTGATGATTCAAAATTCTAATTTATTTTGCCTGTTTCTATAATTTTATATAGGGAAGATTTAGAACCTTGGATGTTTTATTTTTTTTTTTGTTAAATTATATACACATCACACACATATTTTACTACACATACATGCATACATAGACATATATAAACATGTATAAACAGACATGTAGTTTTATTTATACATATTATATAGAGTCTAAAAATGAATTTTGGGAAGAATAATTTCAGTTCTTGTGTTCAACCTCTGTCTATGATAATGGAGTAATTTTTAACTTCTCTGAAAAAAAATAAACACCTGCAATTAATAGAAGTTCTGACCTCTATTATAGCCTGTCTTCATGCTGCAGTCAATGACTAATTGTTCCTTTACTATTTCATTCTCATAAGTAGTAAATCCTATCAAAAGTCCACCATCGTGGTAGACAGTTCTTCCCTTTGAATTTGGAGGCTCAGAAGTCTATTTGGCTAGATCGGGCTTCTTAAAATTAGTCATCTGTTAAAGGAAACTTATAAAGTAGATTCGGAGTCCAGTTAATCCGAAATACTATACACATAGCCTTGGACATTTAAATGATATTTTTCTTGAGTTGGTCTCTTACTTTGTCTAGAATCTAAACAATCACTGTCAATCATGGAGATTTGTTAACTTCCCACTTAATGTTTTCTGTATTAAAAGACATATCTTCTATTCACAGCCAGCAGGCGCAGAGAGAGATGCTCTTTCTTGTTATTAGGGAAATGCAAATAAAAACAACAGTGAGCTATCACCTCAGCATGACTATTACCCCAAAGGTTGCAAGCAAATGTTGGCCTGGTTGCTGAGAAAAGGGAAGCTTATATACAGTTGTCGGGAGTGTAAAATGGTAAAATGCTTATGGAAAGCAGTGTAGAGATTCCTCAGAAAATTGAGAATGGAAATTCTGTATAATCCAGTTATCTCACTACTGGGTATTTACCAAAAAAATATGAATTCTGTTTATCACAGAATTAGTCAGAAAGGCCAAGGGCTGTAAACAACATAAGCACCTACCAGGAGGATAAAATGGATGTAGAATGGAATACTACACAGCCCTAAAATATGAGATCCTGTCATTTGTGCAACGTGGGTGGAGCTAGAGGAGATGATGCTCAGTGAAATAAGTCAGAAGGAGAAAGACAAATAACAGATGGTCTCACTCATATGTGGAATATAAAGAAACAAACCAGACAGACACCACAAGACAAAAACTAACCCTTGGACAACAGAACTGAGGTTGCCAGAGAGGAAGACGGGGAGTAGGGAGGGAAGCAAAGGGTTTGGGGTCCAATGGACAGTGATGGTGGACTCTTAGAAATTTGGTTGTGGGATTTGTGTTTTATCTTTGATGAAGGGTGAACCTGCACATCTAAACATCATATTTTGCAAATCAGAGTTATCACAATAAAAAAATATGTCTTCTAAAATACAGATGGGTTTCATAAGTATTAACAAGAGAGATTTGGGAGTTGATAGAGTCATTGTGACTCCTGTCCCACTCTTGGCAGTCACCTCTTTTGGAGCTGTGAATACGGGGTGACCTTCAATCCTATTCTACTGTATATTAGTAGAGGTTTACCTTAAGGGATATTCCACAGTATATTAGGGCAGTTTACCCTCAGTCGTATTCCACTGTGTATTAGTGCATTTAACTTCAGTCATATTCCATGTGTATTAGTTTAGTTTTAACCTATCAGGAGACTTCTCCACCTCCTCACTGCATGGTTGCAGAGAAACACTGTGGGCATCCCTCTGAGCCATTACCAGTGCTCTTCTCACACTATTAATTAAATGAGAAATATTATTACAGCGTTTAAAAACCTATCAGGCAGCTAACATTTTCCACCCACTTGTATTTACCAAAAGCAATTTTGCTCCCACTCGCTCGCCTGCCACGGTGCCACAGGTATAGAGTGCTCGCTCATGCTTGCAGGAGCTGCACGTTCCTAGATGGCAGAGTCACAGTCATTACAGCCTGCAAGGAATAGCAGCCTGGCCTGGAGGAACCAAGATAAGAGAAGCAGTGAATAATTACCCTTGCTTATAAGCACTGGGCTTTCTATGAAATAAAAGGAAACGGAGGAAAACGAGTATGAGTATAAGAAAAAAGGGAAATGAGAAATACCCTGTTCAGAGACGAAGAAACAGAGGTCAGAAAGACATGCATTGTTAAGAAGTGAAGAAATAAGAGGGTTACCTAAACCTAAGTTATATTTAAGTCCTACTCTGTTTATCATGGATGGATGCTTGGTTTCTCTTTTCATGTTTTTCTAAGGTATTTAGCACATTCGTATCGCAGGATCAGTTTCAGAAATAAAACAACTGTTTTAAAGAGGACAGTGGAGGTGATTTCTTTTATTTACACTCTCAAATGCACATATTCAACAAATACAGGCTCTTATTGGGCTCTGTCCATATCTTTGACTCTTCTAATGAAAGGATTCAATTATCTTAGCCTTAATCTAATCAATTGCTATTGAACAGGATGTTAATGTCTAATGTGCCCATTAAAGGTATTTAGATAAGACATCTGAGTAATTGTTTCAGGTACAAGATATCCCAGCTGCTTGATCTCCACAGTTCAGTAAATCAAATCAATCCACCCTGCCCCCATTATTTGTATTTTTTGAAAGATTAGGCAATCCAAATACCTGGAAAGTGATTCAGAAAGACAAGGTGGTGTGTGTGTGTGTGTGTGTGTGTGTGTGTGTGTGTGTGTGTGTGTGTTAAAGAAAATACAAAACAAATTATGATGCAGAAAAGTAAATATGTCTTTGGCTTTTCTACGTAGAATCATTCCCTAATCTAGCCACCACAAAGTAGCTACTCAGTAAATGTTCTTCTAAATCAACACATGAATAAATACATTGTCTCTTAGGCATTTTCTACATATTTCCTTGGGAACTATATACTGGGCCTTTTTGGATTTTTTTTGTACTTCTTTCATGCTTCTTGAAAGACTTATGCAAAAATATATGTGGGGAAGATGCTGAAAGATGGTTCTATGTGAAGACATGTATGAATGGTCCTTTAAAGACATCAACAGTGATGCATAATCTGATGATTCAGTGTCAGAATCTATTGCTGTGGGAGAAAGCTACAGTGATTCTTACTGCTTATCCATCTTGGTCTTCACCTTCATGAAAAGTTGATGAGCCTTGGAAAGAGATGCTTTTGATAAGATATTGGCCTCAAGGAAAGCCAGTCTCTCCTGGTTCACTTCACTAGGAGAACCGGGTAACCCACAGTACGGGATACTGCTTTGGAACTCAGGCATCCTCTCCCAGGGGCTAGGACACTCTCCTGATATCTCTCTTTCAGCTCTCTGCCATAGTAGTTTACTTTCCTAAGGTCCCAGTGTTTGAGTGCCCTAAGAAATCTGATCTGCTAAGGACATAGGTTGTACTACGGTTACACAGTGCAGGAACCTGGAACCAGGTAGATAGCTGATACCAGTCAGTTACCAAGATGATGTGATTAGTGGGATATAGCATGACTCCACAATGCTGTTGAACAGAGACCAGGTCTAGGCCTTTATGATTCCTGCCATTTGAAAATCTTCAATACCTGATCCTATTATTTTTGGTTTTTGTTGTTTTTGAAAGAAAAGGTGCAGGCAGGAATGAAGGCAAGTAGGTATGGAAACAGGAAAAGACAGGAGGAGGAAGATGAATCTTTATTTTAAGTGTTCATACTGGTTTTGTCCCTCCAGGACTTTGACAGGATTATATGGTCTGTGCTCCTTCGGAAGCAATTGACCTAACCGCTACTCCACCAATCCTATTTGTTTTTAATACACCAAAAGCTATTTTTTCAGCACCTACTGGTTCAAGGGAAATAATCGTCACATATTGATTGATGGATTACATCATTTAGAGACACATAAACACAGTTCAGCTTGGAGGAGAGCTAAGCTCAAAAGTAACATATCATAGTTTTTGTTCTTAAGTTTAAAATGTTATTTGAAATATGATATTTCATTGTAACCACATTTAAAAGGCTCAATAAACGAAAATTTCTTTCATGGGAGCTAGATTTTCCTGTCTTTAATTTAGTATGGCAAAATAGACTGTACACATGGTAAAGTTGTCAAAGGTAGGTAATCTTAAAATTCAATCCAGAGTTTATTTACATCCTACCTTCATCATTCCAGAAATGATCTTTGGTGGAGAAGAATAATTACCAAATACATTATTCAAACCTTTATTTGTCCTATTAACAATTCTTAACTTCTTATTTGCACATATTATTATTTTAAAAAATCATTAAAATCAGTAGTGCCTATCATTAAAATATAATGTTTGAATATCTCACATTAAAAAAAATTCATAGTAAAGACATTGATTTAGTCAACATTTTGTAGGGAAACAGATGTGCATAAAGACAGAACATCTTTCACCAAATACATCACTCACATCAAAGTGAAGAAAGCATTCCAACTGGTAACTGTATTATATTCTAGTAATGAATCTACCTGATGAGCTTCAGTTTTTGTTCTTCAATCATATGTAACTTGGTATAACAAAGCTTTCCTTCCTTCCAAATGTAGGGAGGCTTTGGGGCTTTGTGGCATTGCATTACCTCTTGTGTCCCTTGCGGTTGAGATTTGTGCCTTGTTCCCAGACATCTAAAGTATTTGCACCCAAAAACTCTCCTGTATTCATGTATTGTCACATCTTAGGACATGGCTAAAGTCAGGAAGATGCCTACATGGAGGGTAGATTCTTGCATTTATTTCTAAGCAGATTTCTTCTAGAATGCCCTTTCTGTTTTTCCTGTAAAAACAACTAGCTTTTTCTTTGAGACAGTATGTCTCCTGCCTACCATTGGGTTCTGTTTGAACTGACAGCCATTAGCCTTCTCCCCCTTGACTAGGGGACTTGACTGCACAGCTCTTCCCAACAGGTGGAATATGGTTCCAGTTCAAGTAAAGATGGAGAGTGTTTAGAACTGTTGCATCCTGAGAAGATAATCTGAGTTCTGCCTCGAGTTCTCTAAACTTCCATGATGCTTTACTTTCTTTCTCTAGTCTGGGTGTTCAACAATTCCTCTGAGTTTGTCTTACTTAGTGAAGTCAGTTAGCTCCATTTTTACCCCACTCTGTTAGCCACAGTGGAAATTTTCTGTTGCTTTCAGTGAAGAACATGAACAGACATAAATTCTTTTTAGATTCTGTTTTCAGAGTTTACTTATTATTTATTTATATTAGCCTTGGAACAAGATAATTGGGTCCAGCGGTTGTAAACTAAAATCTAGGCAACAACATAAAATTGGTCTTAAACCAGACCATACTCGACTATTTCTTGGAGGATTATACTATGTCTATAAATATTTCTTTTTATTGTCTTATAATGTATGGGTGAGTTGTGGTACCAAATTTTCTGAGAATGATTTAGTTATCACCACGGATAGTTTGGGATTTATCTGATTTTATTACTCTTTAGACCTTTCGATATCACCCATCAATCAATATTTGAGATGGTCCCAGCAGGATAATCATTATCTTTTTGAACTTGACAAGACTTTGATTCCATAGTCTCCAGTGACTCACAAAAACGTCTTATTTGTGAAATTCTGGTAATTTACTATTTATGAAAAAGGTTAACAATAATTACTTTTTAAGAAAATATAACAAAATTGTCCATTTAGTTATATAGAGACCAAGTGATTAAAATCTGCTTTCATCTTATTTTCAACATTGATTATAAAAGGTAATATTATTGTAGTATAATTTAGTGATCTTTTTGGCAATTGGATGATCTTGCTGGGACGTTAAATAAGGGCCTAACTCTTGATTGGTATATAACAATAAGATACCAACATCCTATTTAAAAAAAATGTATTTCTAGATCGTAACTTTGAATCAGCAGGAATATATATTTTTAAAAATCTTAAAAAGAAAATATAAAGCAAACAGTACTAATTTGCTGGCTTCCCCTTATTACAGATATTACTCGTCTTAAAATTCAGAATATATATGTACATATAAATGTAGGAAATAAATATATGTGCCAACCCCAAGTTATATTAAGGTAATGGACTTTAGTTAATAGAATCAATAGCTAATTGACTCAGTTATTTATCTATTTATTTGAGTTAATGTAAAAACCAATTGTATAGTCTTCTATAAGAAACAAATAGCATTTATAGTAGAATGCTGTGGAATTAGTCATGGCAGTCAGATCTAAGTGCTGTGTGCATTTACCCAGTCTTCTGAAACCTCTTTTTTTAAGGAAATAGCACACACATGCACACACGTATGAATGTATGTGACACATTTTCTACGGTCTGGGAAGTCTTTGATGGTTTTCTCCATCTACCCTTATGGAATTAAAAACCACTAATGATGGTTCATCAGTGAATCACCATCCCTAGTGGCTGCTTGGTTCTATTTCCTTTGGGAATGCAGAAGTGGTAGATATGTCTGACCCTTCCTCTGTTTGATTCTAAGGCCACATACCATAAAGCACTACATTTCCATGTAATGCCCAATTCAGCTTTAAACTTGAAGGATCTCTTCAGTCCCTCCGAGATCTGAAATTTTTATGATTCTGTGATTCTAGGTACAAGGAAATCTTTAAGCACCCTCATTGCCAAGGGGATGGTACCAGAATGTGATTCTGCAGACTCAGCACAGAGTAGCTCACAGCAAGCTTTGTGGTCGTTGCCAGAGCTGTGATACCAACAGTAGTGGGAACAGTTGTGCCTGAAATAGAAAGGCCAGTTGTGAAGGTTCTTGTATGATGGCGGTAATTCTGAGCAAGATATAGCCCGAGTGGGAAAGGGGGTCATCAGACTCTGCAGCTATCTTCTATGTATCTGATCGTGGGAATGCCTGCTTTCGATTTTTGATTCAGCCACGGTCTTAAAAAGGATCAGAGATGTCGTGGCTGGAAAGGTTAAGACACTCACTTAATTTCAAGACGGGTATGAAGGTAAAGGAAAAATTGACCTATTCTATTCGCGTAGATTCCTTGATCGGGGTTAAATGTAAATGTTGGTATTAAGTGGCTCCAGCTTTAAAGGTTAATAGAAAACGGTGGGGAGAGTTCGAGGAGATCCTGGTAATTCTCATTTTAGCCATCTCCATTAGTGATGCTCTGTCAAGTTCAGAAAAATCTGAACCATGAAACACTGAATGATACTCAGTTGAAGTCTCTTAGACAGTGTTCTCCACTGATTTTCATGAACTCTCTTAATTGAATCTTTTAGTGATAGACTCAAATGATTATTTCCCAAAGTGGGTCTAATAATGTGTGATCCATTGTTTGCGTGAATGTGTTCTATAAACTTTCAGTGGAGTTTACATAAGGAAGACATTTCATTATATTAAAATATAGAGTAGGGAATGAATTGTATAAATCAAGTACACAATACCCTAATACCCAAACTCAAACATTTTTCCTCTTCTCCCTCTTTTTTGTATTGTCGCTGGGCCCAAGTGTAGTGGGAAGGTTATACTATTCTAATTTCCGTTTAATATTAAAGATACAGATATAGCAATTTAATTCAGTACAGAATTATAGAAGGTTCTGTTCATATATTGGATTATCTGGAGAGTTGTGAAGAAACCCAAATTAGGTAAAAAGACTTGATCCCTGCCTTCAAGGCATGTACAGTCCTGTTAAGGAAATAAAACTTGTGATTATGAAGCAATGAAATAATAATACCAGGACAGTTTATAATAAAGTGCTAAATTAAATATCATCAAGTATCATAATTATATGGTTCAAACTGTAACTCGTATGGGCAGAACTAGCCAGAGTCAATTGATCATTTTGAATAATTCAGCAAGAGCCGAGGAACATAATTTATCTTGTCTGAATTTTCCCAGTTAGGTCACCCAGCCCTTTTTATAACTTAGTCACATTCCCAGGCATGTGGTATTATTAACCCTCATTTCTTCTTGGGTTTTCTTGCAGCCGCATCTCTGTCTTAGGATCCTTGTGTTTTGGCTTAATATAATACCCAGATTAACCAGAGGTCAGACAATAGCTAATCATTACAATGCAGAACATCTTTTGAACACAAGAACAGGTAGAGAAGATACTGCAGCTGGAGAGACCAGTTGAATGAGTTTTAGAGGAAAAAAAAAAAAAAAAGAACTCTACTCATGATTTCGACCAGAAGGATATGAAATTCCAAATCCAATAAAAAGAAACAAAAATCGTTGTGTACACACAAGTAATGACAAAGGGGAGAAACGAAACAGCTATCCACTTAGCACAGGGTATGTGCCATCCCACACTGACAGAAATAACGTATCACATACACTCAGAGATCCCAAGAAAGTAATTTCACTGTATTAGACAATGCAGTAAAGCCATCTTACTGGATTGGAATGCATGTGCATTAAAGAAAATAAGTGATTGATTTATTTTATAGCTAGTGCAAGAAAAACAGTTAAAATGAAATCATGCTTTAGAGATTAAGGAGACGACTTTTAGTATTTGAATGTTTTGCTTTGAGGTGCACCACATTCTCTGGAGAGATGTGGTCAAGGAACCCTTACTTTATTTCTCTTTACCTCATGGAATATTTCTATATTAGAGCTCAACACTTTCAGGGAGATTGATTGAATGAAATAGTGTTAGTGAATAGTGGCCTCTGGCTGCTACTCTCAACAAGACTGGTCTCCCTTTCCCACTCCTGTTTCCACTATGACTTCTCTTTGAGTCTTTGGTGCAGTGCTCACTGTAGGAGGTCCATAGAATGGATCCCATTCAATTTGACTTTGACCAGCAAGTCCCATGCCCTGAATCTGGCTTACCTTCTCCTTCCCCATCACAGTTCTCTCACCCACGTTCTCCTGCCCCATCACAGTTCTCTCACCATTTTCATCTCGGAACCCTGTTCTCTTCTAAATATCCTCATAACCACACCCACATTAATGCTAAGTGGATATTAATAGAGTGATGCGTGGTGTTTAAAGGATCCCCTTTGTTGACAAAAGACCTTAATGGTGGAAATGTGCAAGAAATCAGGAAGTTCTCCTAAAACACCTGTAGCTTTCTACTTAAACACGAACTTAAGATATCTAGACTAGAAGTGTGCTTTCTAGATCTACAGTGAAGCCTGATTATATGTGCAACACCGAATGACAGAGCTGAAGAAAAACCGTGTTGCAGTTGCTGATGGTAGCTAACACCCCTTCTGAATACTCACTGATATCTTCACACTCTGTTACCTGTAAGAGGACAATGGTCACATGTTGCTGATAGTGATATATTTAAATATGAAGTCAATGGGTGTTTGTTCCTGAGAAGAAATGAAACATGCCTTTACTTGGCTTCTAGGTAAGACTGTCCTTGAACATTTCAAGAGCTCCCAATGTATTTACTCAAGTCACATGTGAGCCTGAGCAGCCAGTTCGAAGGGAAGAATACCAGGTAGCAATAAGACTTTGACATTTCCGGGAACAGTAGATCAGCAGAAAAGAGCTTTTTGCACTTACCTTTATCAATTGAGTGAGTCCATCATTGCTATATATCCTGTGACCTCCAGTAGAGTGATCTCGTCATTAAAAAGAGTCTGTTTAATGCACACTGAGGAGCCCTGACTATATTTGATTGAGAAGAGACATAATGACAGACAATGTGAGAGCTAAGGGATGAATGATGCATGTGTGAACATGCTTCTAACTCTGGAAAATTCTCCAGGATCCTTTCCAGTCTAGCAAAGGCCAACTCTCTCTGTAATTCGGCAGGGACTCAACTCAACTCTCTATTATTCAGAGACTGATACTGCTGACATGTTTTCATGCTGTTTCCTCTCCCTTCAGATGTATAGTTTTTGATCATCTTCCTGTTTAGTAGCAACCCCATCAGAAGTTAGGGTACAGGGGCAAACAGGGCAGCACTCTACTCACCAGCTGTAGTGTGTCGGACACATCAGGTGTTCTGCCTTCCCACCATCAATGAGCTTTTTATTCTCATCTTCTGCCCCAAACCCAGACTTCCGTATCTTTCCTGCTGTATACAAATGGTTTCCATAGACTCTCAGGCCATCTGCATAAAGAGGAAACTTCTTTACAAGGAGTCCTGAGGATCTTCTATAGGTAAACATTCTTAGAGATAAATTTTATACCATACTCATTTTAAGATACTGTACTTGCTTCTCATTCCATGTGCTTTTCACACCACACCCACCACGAGAATTCTAGTGGCCTTCACCACCACCTCATTCCCTCTCCCCTTCCCTCCTCTGACCACCTGCTGCAGCCATCACCTTGTATCCTGTGGCTTTTTACTTGGGTTTATCTGTTTATGCCTTTCATTTTATTATATTTCTTGTATGAGTGAAATCATCTGTATTTCTCTTTTTCTTTCTGACTTACTTCTCTTAACATGAGCCCCTCCAGTTCCATCCAGATTGTTGCAAAGGGCACAGTTTCATATTTTTTAATAGCTGAATAGAATTCCATTGAGTATCTAGACCACAGCTCCTTTATCCAGCCATCTGTTGATGGACATTTCCAGTCTTGGCTACTGTGAGCTGTGTTGCTATGAACATAGGGGTGCTCCATCAATATGGGTCAAATTGAAATGCACACGTTTCAAGTATCTTCCAGAGTTAGGCAGGTAACTAGGGGTTTACATGTTGGGTAAGGACACATAAGTATTAATTGCTAACCCTGTGTCACATTGCCAGTTTATCTCCAAGAGCTTAATCTCCAAAATATATAGAGGTCATGCATCGCAATAAAACAAGGGAAACGACCCACTCAAAAACTAGGCAGAACTGAACATAGGGTGCAGATATTTTTTCTGACTAGAGATTTTGTGTTCTCTGAGTATATTCCTAGAAGTGGGATTTCTGGATCAAGTGGTAGTTTCATCTGTTTGTTTGTTTGTTTTTTTCTTTTTTAGGAATCTTCTTACTGTTTTCCAAAGAGATTACTCTACTTTACATTACTACCCACAGTAGGATAGGCTTGTCAAAAAGAATATGTTTTACATGTAATAACTACTTTTAATTCTTTATGAAACATATTTTAGAGTTCATACTATTACCAGCAATGAGTAAGATTTTCTTATTATTTTATGAGGAAAATGTTAACATTTGTATATGTCACTTTATTTTATTTATTTTTTTAATTTAGCAAAGTAATTGGTTAAAAAAAAACGAAACCATCTTGAAAACAGCTTCTAGCGAGGACTAATCCTGTGGTGGGGAATTAATACCATTGTGGTTATATCATATTACCAGTAGAAACTGCCTGTAACAAAGGCCTGCAGTGGAATGGGAGTGAAGGCTAATTGCTGTAGTCACACAGTGGTGTTCTTCTGATTTACTGTTAGCAATACAAGGATTAGGGGATGACTGCTCCTACCAGGGGAGCTGTTACCCTCTGTTCCTTTCTTTTCCTGTAAGCAGGAGGGATCTAACCAAAAGCTGCATGTCAGGAACCTTGTTCAAGAGAAAGGGTGAACACAGAACAGCGGACTCATGGTGCCCAGTACACTTGGGCTGTTGCTGTGTGGTGCTGAGTTGGAGAGCCACTGAGCCCACCATCAGGAGTCTTCTGAGGATGCAGTTTTGGGTGAATCTCCTGTGATGGGGATCACATTCCTTTATTCAGGTGCAAAGCACATCTGATCTTTCAACAAATGAGTCTAAGTTCTGAACAGTGGGCTGTGAATGAGAAATGAAGCACATTTTCTTCACTTTTAGAACTGCCAACCTATTGTGAATAATTGCCACCCTATCCTTAGCAGGACCATATAATTCATTGTTGGAACTGTGCAGCTTTTGAGAGTAGAAAGATCTCTACTGATAATTATGCTGGGGTAACCGTGTACACCAAACAGGCCATGATCAGTGATGGTGCTATGTGTCCTAGACTGTTATTTTCTACTTCTCCCACATGCCAGATGCAGAGTCTCCTTGTAACAAATACTGACTACAAGATAGACAGTACTTTTCCATCCTTTATTTACCTGATAAAAATCTCTTTCCTTGTTTCTCTTTTCTTTTGTTTGATATTGATCACATTTTTGTCCATCACCCATAGGCCTCCATTCTCAAAATACAGTATCCATATATCTAATTGTTAAGATGGTAAAGAGGAGAAAAAGGCCACTGCAAGTCCACTGTGAGCTTCTGAATTCAGGGGATGGCCCCTTAGGGCATGGCACTGTCCTCTTTGATTTTGACTCTTCTTTTCATTCTGTCTCATTACTGCAGTGTCTGTCTCTTAAAATCTATTGTATGGCTAACTTCTAAAATTGAAACTTTTGCAAACCATGAAAATTAATGTCTGAATATTTTAGAGGGAGGGAGGGAGAGAGGGGGCATGAGAGAGAGAGAGAGAAAGAGAGAGAGAGAGAGAAAGAGAGAGAGAGAGAAAGAGAGAGAGAGAGAGAGAGATCCCAGCTCCTCCAGGCTTAGTAACTGGACAACAATTGGCACTGCCAGTCCAAACTGTAGGGAATACAGCTGTTCTTCCAGGTCTGTTATCTAGGAATTAGCAAAATACATTTTTATCCCT
Source organism: Solenodon paradoxus (assembly GCA_004363575.1). Classification (NCBI taxonomy): domain Eukaryota; kingdom Metazoa; phylum Chordata; class Mammalia; order Eulipotyphla; family Solenodontidae; genus Solenodon; species Solenodon paradoxus. The sequence goes on along the minus strand of RJWH01002359.1, from coordinate 181,155 downwards.
CAGATTAATCAAAGCAAAAAAAAAAAAAGAAAGAAAGAAAGAAAGAAAAATTCCCAAAAGTAACATTATTTGAAAATTGGAGAAAAATAAAAATCTACATATTTAGAAATCAGTGAAGCACAATTTTGTTTACTGAATATAACTATCCAGTTTATTCCTCCTGTAAGTCACTTGTTATCCGTTTCAATGATGGTCATTCAAACACTTCACTGTTACTTTGCTGTCCACTTATAGAAAGGAGAAGAATGACATTCTTCCAGTCTTGAAACTTGGAGGGGTGTCTACCTCTCATTTCTCTGGGTCACCCCTGCTTAGCACCTATGGATTTCACTTTTCTCTAGTTTTACAATCATAGAATTACTTTACAACTGAGGTAACTAAGGAATGATGATAACAATAGTAAGAGAAGGTTGATCTCTCACATTTGGGGGACTCTGGACAGAGCTGCAGATTTCCCTTTCTCCATCACTGGGTATCAGTGTGTCCACCTTTAAATACATTGGCTACAGTATTGTTGGCAGTAAACTTACCTCCTCCAGCAAAGCAGGCGAATTGATGGCAGTCTCCCTGAGAAGAGTCCCTGTCGGTTGTTTTATCCTGGTACTTTCTTGGCACAGTGCCTAGCCCAGATTCTGTGTTCAAGAGGTAATTATTAGACAAGTGTAATATGTACATGCCTGTGTGTACACACTCGCAGGGACACAGGTATCACAATCTGTTTGCCAAGAGACCTAAAAGAATCTAAAGCAGTGTTAAGGAATGCCTGTAGAGAAGGGTCTAGGCAGCAGAAAGTGGGGTCTAAGTGAATTTAAGGAAATTGATTTATCTTTGTTTTCCCTACCTTCTCTACTGAAAACCTTAGAGTTAACCAGACCTGACTTTGAACCTAAGTGCTAAACTTTGTAAATCTGTTTACTCCCTTTTCCTTAAGGTGAGAAGAATAGCGCTTTTTAATTGTACTAGACATACTTATGAAGCTCCTTATACATGCTGTGTCTCGATATAATCATATTCTTTTGCTGTAGAGCTTGCATGGGTTCATTTGGGGTAGGTTTCTAGGTGTGGGCAGTGGGGACTTTTCAGAAGCGACAATTATAGGAGTTGGAAAGGAAGAAAGTAGAGAACTTTTTAGTAAAGATGGTATGTGAATATAAATTCATGGGATTCTGAAATCTCTTTGCAAGTCTGGAGTTACAGTATAATGTTTCCCCCTCTACACCACATTGACTATCAATCAGCTATTCTGCTTTGTGTTTGGGTTAATCTTGTTCTACAACCATAGATGATTCGGGGAATTCTTTATTATTTGCTATTCCTGTCACAATTTGCAATCTTCCTTTTGCTCACGTCTTTATGCATTTTTCTTGTCTGTACCTATGAAATCACAGCTGAGCTGGACTAACAGCCAAAGTTCAGCACATCTTCGACCTAATACATCCGTATGGCCCACCTACTTGGCATTGAATGGCACATGATGATACCATTCCTGGCATGCTATCCCAGGAGCCTTCTCGTTTTTCATTTGCTTGTTTTGGGGGACCTACATGCTGAGCTCAGCACTCAAATCCTTAATATTTGTTGAACTGTAGTTCCCATCTTTTATTTCTTGTAATGTTGCTTTTTGCCTAAGTGTCACCTGAAAATTGTGACAAGGAGATTTTCACATCTTGTGTAGCTTCTCTCCTCCTGAATAACCAAGTCCTATTAGCAGAGGGTCTCTACCATGATGACCTCATTGAAAACCAGCCAGGTATATTTAAAGAAAGCAGGTAACTGAAGAACTCTACCTGCCTACAGTTGAAACCAAAGCAGATTCTGCTGGCTGGTTCATCCTGTGTAGCTCTGCTGTTGAGAGTGAGCAACTTTCTATCCTCAGCCTCTATTGTGTTGAGCCTAGCTGTGCACCTTGGAAACTGAAGCCATTTATGAGACATGGTTAAAATAGTTCTTCTGCTTGGCTACTTATAATCAACACAGAGAGCCAACCTCTCCATAGCCCCCAAGTGACCTAAATCCATCATCAAGACTGTGTGTGGTCAGTGGCACTGGCCATTTTGTGCCTATTGTGATGCATTTTAGTGATCGTGTTGGGTTAAAGAAGCAGCCTCCGGTGACTATCTTGTTTCCATTAAGGCACTTGTATTAGGAAATTACCTAAAACCTAAGAAGCTATTTTCTTCACTATTAGAATATAAATAACAAGTGGACCCTGGTGGTTATTAGATAGCTTTCGTGTTCTCCATCCATCCCTTTGGGCCCGTCAGCGACTGATCTGGGGTGGGTGTTTATTCTGCCTGCACTGGCTAATTTCAGGGTCACAAACCTGTCCTCCCTGGAACTTAGAGACTCTTTAGTGACCCGTGTTTCACTGTGTTTGCTTTCTGGCAGATGTCTGATTCTTTAAAGTTTCCCTGGAGCAAGATATCCTGTCTTTCCAAATACAGGTGTAGGAATTTCACTCCAGGGACCAGTGATGAATGGTCACTGCCGCTCTTTTTGCCCCACTTTTTTCATTCCCCCCTTTTGTTGGTTAGCCTTCCATACTTCTTCACTTACTTTGTTTCCAAATTGTATCTCCCTGGTATTGTAAATACTTAACCCCTAGTGGAACAACTTTTCATCTCTCTTTCACTTTCTCTCATTTTCACTTTGGGAAGAATCTGTCATTATTGACTCCTGAATCATGAAAATGATCTTACAATGACTGAATTATAGAGTCATTGAATATGCTGGAGCTAGAAGGGAGCAAAGGCCTATATCTCTTGCATCTAGGCTTCCCATAGAACATATCCTGGCTTATTGTATCTGCGTGAAAATTTCCCTTATGCAGCCTCCTATGCCATAAAGTATATTGTATGCTCTTGATGTGGGGACGGGGGTTCTGTCAATGCAAAGCCCTGTCTGGGTATGAAGTGAGCCTGTTCAGTCTCTTAAGACTCTGCTGCATCTATTTCAGCAGCTTGGAGATGGGCAGGGACACTTCCATATATATATGTATATATATATACGGATTTGCCACCAGAAAGCATAGAGATTGTGATTGGAAAGGCATAGGAGTGATCCATATCAAAACATATTCCTCATCTACTGGACAGAGATATTATCCTTTATTCATAAATCTGAGAAATATTGAAAAGTCTTTTCTTGTAGACCAGTGGTATTAATAGATTCAGATCCTCCATTTTCTCTCCTCTTACTGTTTGACATAGAAGGAGAAAGTTCCAGAGATGGATACTCAAAAACAGTATTTGATGTGGGTTCTGGTAACAAGCATGGGGAAATTTAATGGTGACTGAAGAGAGAAGGGTAATGGAGAGCCATGTTAAGAAAGGCACTAAAAGCACAGTGCACGCAATTTAATTGTTTCCGGCAACAACTTCCATCTCCAGTTTCTCTACCATGACGTGGAGAAAAGGTTCTGTCCAGTGCTGTCCCACACAGTGTGCAATTGAAAGGGCTGTTGTCATTAAATCCGATGTCAGGAAGTTACAGCAGTGCGTCCTCCTAAGACTAAGCCACCCCCTCTTAGCCACATTCTCCTAGTGTTTTTGTACAGGTGCTATCATTTTACATCTATAGAACCCCTTCCCCTCAAGAAAATCATACCTTTCAATTGTTGACTTTGTGCCACCCTGAGCCTGTTAGTCATTGCTTATCCAGTCAATTCATATTTAGCTCCTTTCATCTTTTCCCATAAGCACATCATTCCATTTCTTTAATCATTTCAGTGCTACCTCCTGTGCTCAATCCAATTTTTCAACACATTTTGAGTGTCGAGAAAACTGATGGGGGAGTTGAGTCTAACCAGGACCAAGGAAGGTGGAAGTCATTTCTCTACACTTTTGCTTTCCCCAACACAATGGATCATTGCATTCAGTTCAAAATAGCATCACACCCCTTTGGCAGCCATTTCACGTTGCAAACGAATATCACATTTGTTCTCCATTTTCAACTCCAGGTCTCCCTCAGTGTTACTACTCTCCGGGTTTCTCCTGACTATTGAATTATTTGACTCAAGATTGGGTTGCAGTTTTCTAAGCTGAATATCATTTTGTTATTTCTTATAGCACTACCTTCGCTGGGTCCATTTATATAATATCTTAGAAGCTTCAGTGGTGCCTGCAATACGTCTTAACTTATCACCTGCAGGTTCCATTAATGAGCTATTTCCATTCTTTCCTGACCCAAGAGATCATTAACATAATGAAAATAACCCTTCTTCTGGGTCATTTTTAAAGAGATTTATTAGAACTTGAGCTAAGAATACCCCAACAAGAAAAATACTGTCTAGCACTATTTTCATCTATAACATATTCTTTCTACTCCCTTCTGTTTTAAATTATGTGAATTAATTGGGGTTATTTTCTTAATGGAAATGTTTGAGAGTTTGTTAATACATATTTTCATTTTGCCCATGCATCGTTTCAAGTTGTTAAAATAAAAATCATTGTTGAAGGTGCGTAAATATCATTATCTCGGTTGCTTGGAGGCCATCTGGATCCCTAAAAGGAACATTTAGCTTCTCTTTCCTCCATATGCCACACAAGTAGTCACGTCAGCCTCTCCTCTTACAGGAGGACTGATAATGAGTTTATCATTAATATTTCGGTTCTCTCACGCTGAAAGAGCTAAAGACAATTATAGAGTTTGTTTTCAATTTGATATGGTTATTTACTATAACATTTGGAGAGTCTAGACATGAGAAATTGGAAAGAGACATTGATTTGTCCATAAGAGCCCCTAGATTTTGAGATTTACTGAGTAGTGAAGGCAGTTATTCAGATAGAGCCTTAGATCTATATTTGCAAAGTATTATCTATAGACTGTGTGAAAGATATATATATACACACACACACATACTCACACACATATATATGGCTATTTTTATTACATGTGTAGAAGTTATGGTTAATAACAAAATATGTATCTTTTTTAAATAGCGTGACTATTGCTTTTATATGAATGTCCAGTGGATGTTTTTAGAATTTTTTTTAAAAGTTCTCATTTTCGAAAATGTTTGGTTCATGGATCTAGAAATAAGAAAATTTCAACACAGCATCCATATGTGTAAGGAGCGTGTTGGGAAGGATAAACTCTGGAAGCCTCTTTCCATTCATGGGGTTTATTTGCCATGATTTGAATGCATTCTGTTGATTTCTCCCAGTTATAAAGGGTAATGACTTTGCTGTCCACAGAGATATCTAGGAATCTTTAATATTAGTTACAGCAGTGTCAACCAAAATAACAAAGGTAATACAAGACTTATGAAGTTCTCACTATGCAGAGACGCCATGACAGGCACATTTTTAGACAGTGCCCCTTGTAATCTTTACCACTACTCTGAAAACATGAGTAAAATTTCCATCACAGGGGTTTTAATGGAACAGCAAAGATAGAATGACAAAGGTGGAGCTGTTAGCATCTATAACCTTTGCTCCTTCCATGATGCTTTGCATGATTTATGGCCATGTTGCGTGTTCTACCCCTCAATTTGGCATCGTAAACAATGGTTATGCTCAAGAATATGTGTCAGGAATTTAGGCCAGGCGTATTGAAGAAAGGTTGTTTCTGCTTCACAATATATGGAATTGCAACTAGGAAGACCCAAAGCTAGGAGTGATTTGATGACTTACAGTGGTGACTCAACAGTTAGGAACTAGTTATATCTACAAACATCTTTGTGTAGATACATGACCATCGGTGTTGGCAACTGGCTGGTTCCTTAGATGGACCAGCTGGTCAAAACATCCATAGTGATGACTTTATGTGGAGTATGAGAGCCTGAGGCTTCTCACTGACTGTATAAACACACTAAAGGCACGTGTCTTTAAGAGAAGCAGGCAGAAGCTGTATCACCTTTTGTAGCTTTCACTTGGAAATCATTAAGTACCGCTTCCTCTGTGCTCAAGTAGTCAGCCATGCCCTGAGTTTAGCCCAGGTTCAAGAGGCTGCACTGTAGACCCATGAGACCCATTCTCCACGAGAAATTCTTAGAAACATTTTAACCCTTTAGAATTCAGGTTTCGATAGGGCTTCTTGAAGGATTCTCATAAATCTTTGGTTTATTTATGAGTCCCAAAGATGGCTGCAATTCATCATCACTGGGGAGGATGACATCAAATCCTACACTGCGCTCCAAATTTTCTGAAACAAAATGTCTGGAAAGAGAGCTTGAGAATCTGTCGTTGTCCAAGATCCTTGTGGGTGATTAGGCAGCCAGCCTAATTTAGGCACCAAGTTTCACTTAAGCTTCCTTTAAAGATAGAGATGTTCTCAAAAGCCTCCTGCCAATCCCACTCTGTGCCCAACCTTGTAAGATTCTGGGCCTCTGCTGTAAAGCTACTTGTCTATCACCACCACCTTTCCCCATTGCCTTGCAAAGGCACCTGAAGTTTTGCAAAATCCCCCCATCTCCATTTGCAAGAGGAATCTTGGAAACTCCCTCATCTCATCAGGGATGGATGACAAGACTTTAAGCAAAATCTCTGCCTAAGCTATCACAGCAGGGGGTGTACCAACTTAAAGCTGTCAGATGATAATCACTCTACTGTGAATGGTTGGGCTAGTAGCACCCAGTGATTCGATTTGCATATTTATAATGTGATGTGATGTGTGCACAAAAGTGCCACTTCAGGGTGATACCACAGCAGCTCCACTCCAGTGAAGCCATCTTCAAAGAGCCTTGTCAGTTTCCTTCAGCATTTTTTCCCTGAGGTTTAGAACGAGGATGGTGGCAGTCCACACCTGCAAAGGGAAAGGCTGATAAAATCTGTTAAGTCTCTCCCCACAGTTGCATCAATAATCAGACATCTTAGTGTGAATAGGATGGCTGCTTGTATTAAAAACAAAAGAGAACCCATGTATCTACATGAAAATGTCTCCGGATATTACTAGTTCTTTAATGTGGAGACACTGAAGTCATCAGTCACTCCCAGCTTTGGGTCTTCCCAGTTGCAATCCTATACATTGTGAAGCAGCAGCAAGCTTTCTTCTGTTTTACCTGCCTGGTTTCCAGTCTTTGCGTTATCAAGCGTTTCATACATGTAGTAACCATGTGTAGAGTAAGAGACAAGAGACCACGAAGGGCCACCTGGGGAGGAGGCAGAAGTTTGAGGAAAAGTGCTTGTAGGAAGAGCGTTCTGTAACTTTGAGCTGGACGGTACTTGGTAATTATATTGAGCAAGGAACGGGTTACCTAGGAGACTCCCCTACAATTCCAAGAATCATGTTCTCCAAACCCTCCACAGAGGGGAGAATCTGGGAAATTTTAAATTCCATTCCAAAGGACAGGGATACCTAGAGAGCAGAATCCAGTAAAAATGCCTCGTTAGGTTTTTTGAATGAAAATTTGAGATTATTTTCTATATCTGAACCTCCAAAACTTGTGTAAATGACTGCTGCATTTCCCATCCCCAAAAGAACCAAATGAGGCTGTGTAGCATTCTAATCAATGTGAAGTCCCGACAGATATCCAATTAACGGTGTGATGTGCTTTAAAAAATTAACACTGTGCAAAGATCATATGAGCTAATTGCCCTTTTGACTGAATTTCTTGGAAAAGTGATATAGAAAAGATGAATAGAAAGTTATCATTATTCAGCACCTGGTATGTGTCAGGTTAGTAACATGCAAAATCTCATTTAATTCTATGTAAATAGGGTATGTATATATATATATATGTATATATATATATACATATATATATGAAATAAGGTAACCAGATATTTATTGTTATTTATAATGCAGGACACTAACTACCCCACATAAACTGAAAGTAAAACACTGACCATAAAATGAATGTGAATGAAAAAATGTGTAAATGGAATTCCCTCCAGCATTTGTGAAGTTGAATGGGATATTTGTTCTAATTAGTCTTTACCCTTATATCACAACATCCTCTTCCATCAAATTTGGAAAATGGGTGAGCTCCTGGGATTGATAGAATACTATTAAATCATGAAAATGTGGACACCACTCCATTTGTGATTTTTATAGTTAAGGATTTGCAGAATTTTTAATTTTGATAAAACACTTTTAGATGAAGAAGCCGAAATCTGAAAATCATATTAACAATTTTTATAGAAAAATGTAACTGAATGTTAAAAGATATTGTCTGTTGATTTCTATACTTATGTCGATACACTACTGATGAGTGTGTTTTGGTTTCTTTAACTCTAAAATTAGTATAAAGGATGAATTAAGTCCATTGGACTGTTGTAAGAACTAAATTACATTCATTAATGAGTGTACTAAAGTACATTCAGCACTTGCCATAGCTATTAAATTTCAATACATGCTTCCAGTGACTATTTTAAAAGGTATGTTTATAATGTATATTACATTCTACCTCCACACCATGGTATATTTTTATTTAAAACTACCCTGTAATTCATATATTTTAGTAAGCCCAAAGTAACTTTCCCTGAATTACTCTGAATTGGGTGACAGTTTACATGATTCATAATTCTGAGAATATCTGTGTTAGAAAAATCTAGAAATTTAAATTCGATTGGTTTTATTTCTACATACATTAAGCTGTAGTCTTATATTGTAGTATCATGGAGGTTGATTTTAATCTTCAGTAGTAAGAATAATATACCCTTCATTTTCTCCAGTAGGACTATAGAAAAATATGCATTGGTTTAAATATTCTTAATTTGATTAGACTGTGTCATCTTTGGAGAGTGAAAATTGCTTACTTTTGTTGTTTAGCTGTATCCTCCCTTCCCCATTTTGCTTTAAGATGTCTGTACAAAAGAATCATTTGTGTTGGCAAGAACTATGTCCTTATCACTCTTTAGCTATTCTCATTAGCTCCTCACCATCTTCATGCATAACACCTGGCTCCCCATGTTCAGTTTTTTAAGTATTAATAAATAGTTCTCCTTTTACATGATGATGCTAAGAATTGGTGATTTTAGATGCATATGACACATGAGGCCAAAATGTATTAATTATACTGTTAATGTCCAATTTGAATTTCCTTTGAATGTTGGGACTAGACTATGCCATTTAGAGTTCACAGGAGGAACACAAATGTACCTGTTCAACTCTGCTTCTCTATCGTATGCCTATTATTTTAAGTCTGGGAAGAATTCTACTTCTAATCTTCCACTAGCCATGTTGGGCTTGCAAAAAAGATATCTGAGACCTAAGACAAGTACCTGAATAATGGAAAGAGAGAGACTGTGAAGAAAAGGAATCTTCTTGCCCTGGCATCTGTTTACTGCCCAAGTAATGAGGAGGAATGACTTCCTTTGCATGAAGTAGTTCCGCTATTCTATTTAACTTAGTAAAAGGAGAATGGGTGCAGAGGAGCAGGCCTAATATCTTGGGTTCTCAGCTAATGAGCATCAAGAAGAGCATAGAAAAGCATTGGGGAGTGTGCCTTCGTGGCTTAGGGGACTGAGACCTGGCGTGGGAACCATGGAAAGCCCAAAGACCTGGGTTTAAGATGGGGGGAGGGATGAAAAACACAAAGATGAACAACTAAATAAATGAAGGTGTTTCTTCCCTCATTCCCTTCCTTCGTTCTTTCCTCTATCCCTCCCTTCCTTCCTCTATCCTTCCCTTCCTTCCTCTATCCCTCCCTCCCTTCTTTCCTTCCTCTATCCCTCCCTTCCTTCCTTCCTTCCTTCCTCTATCCCGCCCTTCCTTCCTTCTTTCCTCTATCCCTCTCTTCCTTCCTCCCTCCCTTCCTTCCTCCCACCTTCTCTCCCTCCCTCCTGTCCTTCTTTCCTTCCTTCCTTCCTTCCTCCCTGCTTCCTACTCTCCCTTTCTTCATCTCATTAAAAAAAAAAAGCATTGGAAAGGAAAATACTAGAAGGGAGGTAAAGGGATCATTGTGTCAGAATGAAGGAACAGAATTCAGCAACTGACATTGCTGAATTCTGAAATCAACCCTCATGTGTTCTGACTGTACCATCTCAAAACAAACACGGGTGTGGAAGAGGCTCACTACTGTCCTTCGGTCATGTCACATAAGTTCCATCTTAATCTCCACTGCCTGCTAACATTTTTTAAAGATCCATCTTCTGTTTTGTCTTTTCTTTTCTTTTTCCTTTCCTCTTTTTCCTTTAGCATCTGTCACATTCATGCTTATTGCTGACAATCCTGTCAGCAACACAATCCATTATTTCTTAGTAAGATACACGATCAGCTGCTTTTGGGGACTAATATTCTGCTTGATGTTCAACTGCCTGATCAGTCCAGTGTGAATATAGTTCATTGTGATCTTTATACACTACTCAGTAGAACAAATATTTGCAAAGTGCTTTAGGATGCCACAAACAGTGTTTAGAAGCTGGGTATCTAGAAAACAAGATGGAGTTGTCAGTGATGACTTCAGGGTCTAGTAGACAGGCATAAGCCACCAAACTTAGACTTGATATGTGGTTCTGTAGACCAAAGGACAGGGCAGCAGCAAAGACTGGAAGAATATAGGATCTTGGAGAAGACAGCCTTTTGAAAGAGTCTAAAAGAGATGTAAAAAATATATTCAAAATACAGAAATTGGGATGAGCTAAAGTACAGAATAAGAAACCAACTGATAACGTGTTTCTGGAAACACCTGGTCTCAGGAATAGGTAAAATGCAGGGTCACAGGTTGCATTAGGTTGGCTATTTGTCATGGAGGGTTGTGTAGGACATTGCTGTTTCAAGTGTTATCCACAACCTTCAGCACTGTCCTGGGCTGGAGCTTGTTGGAAATGCAGTTCCTCTGGCAAGACCTCCTACCTGGAAATCTGGATTTTAACAAGATCCCCAGGTGACTCATTTGCACAATAAAGCTTGAAAAGTATTGGTGTAGTAGATGTGGAATGATCTAAAGAAAATATAACTGGAGACCTAGGGGCCAGAAGCTTTTCTTAGACACCGTCTCTACCTTGCTCTTTTCCTTCCTCACCAAGAATGGACTCCCCAGAGTGGCTTCGTGTTCGCTTTGTTCCATGAACTCTGGCTGCTGGATTCCAGTGCCACCTACCTGCCCATTCCTCCCCCACACAGAAAGCATAGAAAACCTTGGGTATATGAGGGTAAAAAGAAGGTGGCAAGGACACTATGAAAAATCTTGAAGGCTAATAGCAACCATAAATATACTTTCACAGCATGGTGGTTGTCAGTTTTTCACATGTATTTTTCTCACATCTGTCCTGTGAGATTATGCTCAGTTCCTTCATTTTGGAGAGAAAAGAATTGGGACAGATGATGTCAGGGCTTGAGAGGCAGATGGCTGAGGAAGAAGTAAAATATCAACTCACCCCCAACTCTTCTTATATCAAGTTTAATGATGTTTCCTCTTCTGTCAGTTCCAGTCCCAGCGCATGAGCTCATGGAGAACTAGCCTGGCTAGTCCCTGTCGCCACGTTGCTTTCTAGCATATTTTGGAACAGAGGGTCCCAGTACACTGGGGTTTGGGGGAGACTCAGAATAGAGGTTCATAGGTGGATGGTGTTCACCTGTTTGCAGGAATTGGGGTTCAATGCAATGTTAAAGCATTTTGATTCTTTTTTAAAGCAGTTACAAAAGGAAGCAAGACCTGTGCCAGGAAAAAGAATTGAATTATGTTTAGATGGACTTTAATTGATTATAGGGATCAAGCCTGATGAAAGTATCCCTACTTTCCTTTTACTTTATTCATGAGTTAAAAAGATCATGTCTACATAGGTGATTTGATTGATTACCTTGAGACCGGTTACTGCTTAATTGGCTACGTTGAAAATTAGGATTCCACTGAGAAATGTCTGAATGTCCAAAGGTGGGTAGAGTCAATTTTCCTACTCCTGAATTGTTCAGCCTTTGATCATCAGTTGAAAATGATGATCGGTAGACAAAATCAGGAATGTCTTTGGATATGCTGGTGTTCTTGTCACTATTTCCTTTGAGGGTTTGGGATCCTAAACCTTCCTCTGGCTGGTGGAGAGGAAGAGCATTTTCGTGATCAAAATAGAAGTGTTGTTGTGCTGTGGTGTTCTCCACATAAGGTTTGGCTCATCCAGGGCTCAAAATAGCTTTAAATTCAGCTCTTTGGCACCTTCAGCTTCAGAGACAAATGGTGTTGTTTAAACCCAAAAACGCTGCATCTGGCATGCATGTGAAGAGAATAGGCCCGTCATAAATTCTGAGAGCAGAAAACACAGAGGCAAAGGTAGTATTTGAGGGGTGAGGTTAAGAAAGTGAAAGTGTGATGGCTAGATCTTCTGTAGCTTCCATATAAGATACATTTTTCTGCTTTGGAAATTTGACCTCTTGGAAACAAACTCTTGATTTATCTCAAGATTCCAGGGACTTTTCTACATCTTCAGTGCAATCAACAGTGTTGGCCTTTTTGGAAAATAGGTAGCTTTTTCATTTTTTCCTTATCATTTGCTGCATAAACATTGGGATACCAGTAAGATAAGGGAGAGGAGTATGTGGAGTACGTGCCCATGATCTAATTGGATTAGAGTAGAAGGAACCTGGGAGAGAAAAGTAGTGATTTCTTTTTAAAATATGTATGTGTAAATTAACTGGGTTATATGGTAAGAGAATCATCTGGGGTCAGATCTTCTAAAGAAAGTCAAGAAATATTAAAAAAAAAGAAAAGTGCCCATCTTGACTCCATCAGGAAATGTGTTTGACATTGTTTTGCTTACCAGAAAGACTATGAAGGATGGGAATAGATGGGATGCGAGTGATGGAGGGACACAATCTAACCCTGGGAGAGCTAAAAATGAAAGTATAATCTGTATAGCTAGGAAAAAAGAAGCAGCGACTAATAGGGAATATAATTAACTGTAAAATCTTAAATGCTATAGATAATACCAGCACATTGGTTGTTGGGGGCCAGCTTAGGGAAGGCAAGTTCCAGAAGAGAAAAGTCATGTCTCTCAACTTGAGGGAAAATGCTATTCCCACAGAGACTGTGGGCATCCAGCATGATTTGTAGTGAAATATGAATTCAAGGAGACCAATAGAAGAAAATTTCAGGGAAAACAGAACCCTTGTTTGCTGTGGTTCATGTGTCTAAGATTTCAGAATGAGTAGATTTTGAAACTAATATTATTAATGAAAAGAAAAAGAATATTGCTGACTGCATATGCTTAGACGTTTATATAGATCTGCCTATGTAATCTAAAATTATCAAATTTTTGATTTCTGAGACAACAGACTCAACACAAAGTTGGATAATTTGTGAAATACCTTTGTGTGCTCTGTTTATTAAGGAATACTTCAAGGAGTAGAGAGAACTTCATAATCTAAGTATTACAGTGAGACAGAATTAAGCAGGAAAGGCTGCTTCAGCTCAGAACTGAAAGGGTGGTCCTGAGAATCTCTTTGCCAGAACTATTGCAGATAAATAGAACACAACAGCAGACTCCTCTGTTTGGACTCAAGTAAAATAATTACAAATGATAGAGAAATTCCTGGAATATGAGCTATGCTATCAACTTTTTGATTACTTTCATTTTTTGTTTTTTCATTCACTCATTCATAGGTTTATCCATCCCAGTAACTGAATTTCCAGTAAGGGCTCACAAAATGTTCTGAGTGCTAGGGATGCAATTGCCATGACATAGACAAATGCCACCACTTTCTTGTACTCAGATTTTATAAACCAGTAGAAAACAACAAAACACATGACAAACGCAAACACCTGAGAAACAAGATGATTTAAAATGATGAAACTACTAAGAAGGAAGAGAATTAACATTATAGATATTCATTGTTTAGATAAGAATAGGAGGTTAGACTGCCTATGTAGGTTGATCTAGGAAGGCCTCCTTGAGGTATCATCTAAATTGAGACCCATAATAAGAAGCCAGATTATGTCAGAAATGTATCTCTCTCTCTTTTTCTCTTTCTCTGCCTTTCTCCCTCTCTCCTTTCTCTCTCTCCTCCACTCCTCTGTTTCTCTCTCTGTCTCATCTATCTTATCTCTCCATCTCTATAGAAACTATCTATTTTAGAGTACAAAGAAGATCTAACTTATTTTAGAAAATACACGTCAGAGAATATTTTTCACCATGGTAAAAGAAGGAGAATCTCTCTCTCTCTCAAAAGTGGAAACTGACAAGTATTCCTAATGTACCCGGGAAGGCCAAGCATGTCCATCCATCTTTTGGAATTTGGATGTTCTGTAGGCAAAACAAAGCAGCGTATTTAGACTTCTGTACCCCTTCTAAGAGTGGTTTCAGTTCCATCAGAGTATAAAAAATTGTTTATAATACAATGCTAATTCTGCAGTGGTTACTCAGTGAAGACTTAAGAGTGGAATTTTATTGATTGATGGCAGTTGCTCGATATATATTTGTTGGTTAAAGAATGTGATCAAGTTTATTTGATTGTGTGTTGTTTTTATGATTCTTTTTCAAAAGCTACAGAATGCTTTATTAGTCACTAGTAACCCCCATTGAATTGCCTAAAACAAGGGTAAGAAATTTAATCCTGAGTGTGCAAACCAGCACAGTGATTCCTAGCGTAGGTTTAAAGATGAGATTTGACATTAAGCAATGCTTTTTTCACTGTTGCTGAAATGATACTTGGTAAGTAACAATATGAGGGAGAACATACATTTAATAAATGTTGAATTTCTGTATTATTAAATACCTTAAAATTGGAGTCAATTATTTTTGCCTCTTTAGAATCTTACTTGGGTAACACATATACAAATGATAAGTGCTAACTAATCTGGTAAGGGGTGAGGTGAACTATAATTGCTCTTTAGAGCCAGACTAGTTTGAATCCCGGCTCTGCAACTTGCCAGCTTTCTGGGCTGAGCCAATTGGTATATTAACTGAGCCCTAATTTTTTCATCTATAGAATGGAGCTCCCACTACTTTTTAAGGTGTGTTTGGAGATTAGTGGTACTTTAATGGAAAGAAATATGTGATTGTGTTGATATCTAAAAATGGGGGGGAGGGGGACAGCAAGCCAGACCTACTGTGAAGTTCTGTGACAGCAGGAATGAGACCTGTAGTATTTCTGTATCCAACATTTCTGACTCTCAGGAGTAGGCACTCAATAAGTACTTGCTAGTATTGTATCATTGTGTTCTATATCCTATGATATAGTGCTATTTGAAAAATATAAGGACTGCATTAGATATCACAACACTTGCACATTTGTTATTATTGCCTCTAGGAGGATATATACTTATACTATAGAAAGAAAACTGTCCCTTTTTTTCCAAAAGAATTTCAGAAAGAAATATTATATTATTGAGTATGCTCACTTTCCAGTGGCAAGTTGCCACAAGACAAACATACAAAACACTTCATCAAAAAAATAATTCCTAAAACAGCCAAATATTACTTGAAGGGGTGAGTTCTCTTTGTCTTGACAAGAATTGGTGGATCTCCATGAATCATTATTTGGTGGACCTGTGATAATGCAATTGCAGTTTGAGCCTGGGAGGAAGGGCAGAAGATTGTTGTGGGTCTTCCGTACATAATTCTTCCTGGGTGGTTAGTGCAGAAGTCTGATGAATGTGCAAGAATGTTCTAAACAAGAGAGGTAAGTGGCCTCTTTGCTGAGATAGAAAGGCAGTATGTTCTGAGAATTTCTGCAGTCCACAATCCCAGTTTGTTTGTGAGTCTACATACTTGTTGGAGAGGTACTATCCACCTACAGAGATAGTGGAATTTAGACCTTTTGTAGCAAAATACGCTGTTTTTCTAGGGGACTTGGAATCTGAGATCAACAACTCTGCCCTTTATTAATACGAATAAGTAGGAGTAAGTAGGAGTAAGTAGGAGTAAGACTAGTTACTAAAGAAGAGATTTCATATAGGTACATAAATATCTGGTTCAGATAGTTTGAAGAAGAGGGTGGTGGAAAGTTACTGCTTTCTCTCTACAGTTCATTTACAATGTGCCAGCTAGACATTCCCACCATGTTGCCCTCAAAAGCACAGCCTCGCTGAAGGAAATTAATCAGTGTTCACCTACAACATCCATTAAGAAAATTTTGCCCTCTTCTCTCTTCCTTCTCAAATTTCGATCCTATCAAAATTCACTGGGCTGGAGTGGATATATGCTAACTGGAACAATTTATGAAGTGGCCTATGGAATAGCCAATGTCAAATGATAAACTGGACTAAAGAGTTTTGCTCTCTGCTTGGACTTGAGAATTCTACCCTACAATGACTTAGTTAACAAAAGAAATAAAAGTAGATTGACAGAGAGCCCATGAATTAATAGTCATAAGAAACTTGAGTTGTGAGATAACAGAAACTGTGAAGCTAGCAAAAGGTACAAAAATAAGAAGTGAGAATTCTCAGTCCAGTTGACATTGGGAAGAGAAGTGGACATTCAGTGATGGATATTTGTAGAGAGCTGCTGAGTTAAGTTTATGGTAGGCATATAGTAAGCAATTTCTGCTCTTGTTGCAACATTGCTCTTTTTAATTCCTATTCTTACTGAGTTTAGTTTTTAGTCTTTCCTGATTCTCTATAATACTGTCTTGACAGTGAGACCCTGGAAAACTTACTTTATGACCAAAGTATCCAAATTAAAACTTATGTGGGCATACATACCGTGGTGACTCAGGTAGATGAGTTGTTTGCTGGGTGTGACCTACATAAAGCCCAGAGATCTGGGTCTGAGACCTGGGACAGGTGGAAAATAAAAAGTTAACCAATAAATAAAATATGCTTTTTCCTCCTCTCTCTTCAGTCTCTTCTGCCTCCCTCCCTTATTCCTGCCTGCCTTCTTTCCTCTTTAAAAAAATGTAAAAAAGAACAAATGAATGAATGAATAAAAAGCAAAACCTATATGATGACTAAGCACCCAGTTTTCCTTGGCATAGTCTCAAGTTTAGATATTCTATCCCATTGTTCACACACAACTGGTAAAGTTGGTTCTAATTGTGGTTTGAAAAATATGAATTTTATACTCCTAGCTTGTCTAAATCGGTTTGCAGATAAAGGGGAAAGGAGAGAGAGGAAAGGAAGGAGGGAGGGATGGAGGGAAAAATAAAGTGTAAAAGAAAGATGAAGAGATTGAAATATTTGGAGACGAAGTCAATACTCCAATGAGTACTAACCAATTCCCCTGAGTTTTGAGTTTAAGATTTGTTCACCTATAATAAGTCTTTTAAAGTTATCATCTCTCAAAAGAAATAAGACAGTCAATTTAGAAACCTTTGCATACCTGATTTATAAGGCTTAAAACTTCTGGGTAAACAACATGCTTCCAACTATAACAAAATAAACATATTCAGACAGTGTTAAGACAGAGGATATTTTCATGTGACCTGTTTACCAAGAATTTATTTACTACTAATGTTTTATTTTTTAAAATAAAATGTAAGTCTTTTTATAGAGCCCAGAAATAAATTGAGGAAAAAGGTCTAGTTGTTCCTGGTTGAGTTTGCATAAAGGAAGCAGGCATATTCCATATAAAAACTAAGTGAAATGGTTATGGCCACTTCAATAATACAATACAATAAAATTTATTTTTACATTGGGTCATAAAATTACTATACCAGAGTGGCCAACAGTTTATCAGTTCTCAAAATGGCTAGTATAGGATGCTATTGAGAAAGGTTTAAAATCCTTCAAATGTGTCTAATTATCCCAAATTGTGTATCTCAAGGGAAATATTCTCCTCGCCCTTTCTGTTGATCTGCTTATGTTATAAAACATATGGGTTGATGACCCTTACAACATAGTTTTGGTTCAGTGGATAATGTAACTACAGATCTCTTTTATTGTCCTATAAATACTATGTCTTCTCTTGAAATAGAACTGCATTCATCATGGGCCTCCCTGAAATTATTTTCTAGTGTCATTATTTCTCATATTAATTGAACATCACTAAACCCTATAGAGAAGGCTTGAATTTTGGAGGACGACTATTAAAAGGGACCTCAACTTCAGAGGAGGACAACTTGTTAAAAATATCTGAGACTAAAATAAAATTTCAAACCTTCTTTCACTATCAATCCCAGAATCAACCCATTTGGTTGGGTATGGAGAGGGAGATTTAGAAGCCATTTACTCTTTTTTCTCCAGACCTAAAGAATGAGTGTGTGTGTGTGTATGTGTATGTGTGTGTGTCAGAAAGAGGCTCTGAAACATTACACTGACATAAAAGAGTGAAAGTCAGCATAATTAAATTTGAACCCAGTTCCATCACTTGCTCTGTGATCTTAGCTAATTAGTCCTTCACCTTAGCTTCCTCTGCAGTCGAACATCAATAATAATACCCTCCTCATAGAGCTGTTAGGGGAATTCAGTAATAAACAGGGTGGAAGCCCTATTATATGGAACTTAGCATGTGGTAAACACCAGGTAAAGGCAAACCACTAGTAATTATCATGGCTATTGCTTACGTAGTCACAGTGATTAAACATGATCATGTAAGTAGAAAGATTTTCTTTTTCAATGTCTTCTATGGTAACACCCCCTCAGAAAGAAATATTTGGGAGAGGGAAGGGACAGATTTAGGGCAGGAAACTCATGAAACAGGTTGGAAGAAAATACGTGGATTCGGAAACCCTCATAATGATCCTAAAGAAAAGAAAAGAGAAGTCAGAAGGCAGATGAAGTAACAGTTGAGGTAGAAAACGTTGAGAGCAAGTTTATCCATGTGTGGGATTTCATTCACTGCTTGCTTAAGGTATAACAGGCACCGGGTAGTGCTGACACAGAAATGAGAATTAGGTATGGGGGAGTAAATGGTAAGTGGGAGAGAGAAATCATTAAAAAAAAAAGGGATGTAATTGACATTAAACATTGTGTTAATTTGGGTGTATAACATGATTTGATGTATGTATATTTTGTGAATTGAGTACCACACTAAGTTTAGTATCAAGAGGACAGTGGATAAATGAAGTAGAAAACAGGATGGTGGAAGGCAAGAGAGAGTAAGTGACATTTAAGCTTTGTCTCAGTATTTGATTTCTGACCCATTCTAATCATGATTTCTGAACAGCACAATTAGCTAGACGGCATAGCATCCTCAGAGACTCTAGTACCTCTGACTTGTGCCAACTGTCATGAGTATTGACATCACTACAAGAGGAAGAATGAAGACAAGTTTAACTGGGGGTACAGATGAATCCCTCCCTCTTGCTATTAATTACTGCCATTGTTTCCAAGAGCTGTGACATTAGAAATGCAGTCTGTTTTCTTGTACCTTTATCTGAAAGGGAGAAGGGAGAAGTAGAGGTTAGGGGTTACAAACATAATCTGTTGTTTTGCCCACATATGCAAATGTTTGGAAAGTCTTCCAAATTGAAAGGACGCAAAAAATACTACATAAATTGTAGTCAAAGAGAAAAACAAACCCTGGTTTAGTTTCCTACCTTCCCTGGGGAGCAGCTGCTGATTTCGCTCTAATTTTAGCTGCTATTGCTTTGAGCTAAACTTTCCAATTTTATTAAAAAAGGAAACAACTTCGAGTCTAGAGGATTACAAGCGTCTGTGCTTTTGATTTTTAATAAAAAGCGAGCACTTACCTCTGAACAGTAGCAGCAAGAAAGGGAATTAAACCTGAGGCTACTGAGCTGACCTTTAGACGGGTGCCTATCCAGGGGGAGATGAGGAATTTAACACACATTCCTTTTCTTTCTCATGTACACACTCTCCAGCTAATAGTCCCTTTTATATATTTATTTAAGTGGGAAAGCCATTTGATTTTTTGAAAAAAATATTTTTTATTAGTGTTGTGTTTTAAGAATTGGATAGGTGGGTGTCTTTCCCAGTGCTCCTATGCTGATGGGTATGGTTAGATTTCCATAATAATATGAAATGTTGAATATATTAATATATATTATATTTCACAAGTGCATTACATGTACATTGTATGTATTATATGCATTTCTATTGCATATTACACATTATGTCATATAGCATGTATTTTATATTATATAAAAGACCATCTGGTGATGGTGCTGATTTTAGGTATAGGATAGAAAATTTACATAGCTGTATCCACACAGGACGACTGCATTGGGAATCTGAGGTGATGCCTCACATGGTGAAACTAATCACTCCAGCACGGCTGACAAAATACTACTTACCACTGGGAATATGTCTACCCAAATTGCGGGGAAATCTCATTTTTAATCTGTTCACTTTTTTTATAGAGGAAAGGAAGCATAGTAAATTTAGTCACATTTGCATATGAGTTTTCTGTAAAACATGTGTATTCCGGTGGCATTAAATGCATACTGCTGTTTAAAGAAAAATGGTCTGTGATCCATGCATTCAGTTTACATATTACTGTTTGCATTCTTCCCAGTCTGCTCCCCCTGCCAATTCTTTACAACACAGTTTTGTTTAAGCCGTGGAACTCACCTGTAACAAGTTTAGGACATAAAATACTCAGCCTCTAACTAGGCCTTCCCTTCCTTATTGTGCTTTCTCCAGTCTCCATTTCTCCAGCCTCTCGTGGAAAGAGAGTCAGCCTGATAGAAAAAGGTTGGGAGTTCGCCTTTCTATTAGAAATCATTCATAGCTTTAATTCTCTCTGTCAAATGGATCACTACTCTTACAGCATTTAATTATCTTTATCATCCCCGAATGCTCTACTTTTCAGAGAAATAGTTAGAGGCCTTTGTTATAGTATCCAAATATAATATCATGCCTTGAGTTTCATTTTCATGAATTTTTCCTGCACGTGGGTATTGGCATTAATTAGGTGTGTACATTGAATACTAACTGCGTTATGTTTAATTACTTTTGTTATTTAACTTTTCCTGTGATGTTAAGTCAGTTAAAATTATAACCATGGGATAATAGAAACCTCTCTTGCAGCTAATTAGACAACCCAGGATCATTTGTAAAGGTCAAGCTGGCAGTTGGCTCAGGAGAAGCAGGAGGCCTACTGGGTAAAGAATGCAGTGAGGGGAAAGGATTTGCATAGACCCCAGAGTGTCAGACTAGAAGAGCTTCAGAGATAGTGGTGACCAATCCCTTCCTGGTGTGAACTCTACGTGACAAAAAAGTTCCACATCCTTCCATGGCTTCTTAAGAAGTCTTTAGATGAACAATTTAATTTCTCAGTGTCTGATGCATCCAATCTGTTATTAAAATCTCAACTTCCTGTCACTGGCATGGAGGTTGTCCAAGAAACACAAAGGACTTGATGCAACTTGGTCGCCATCTGAGGTAAGAGTGACTGTTTGATAACTGAGTGTGAGTGGGTAGGCTCTCACATTAGCAAGTCAAATGAAGAAGTTTTCAGCTTCTTGAAATGAATGGATTCTTGTTCTAATTGCTCACTTACAAACCTCCTTTCCTATTATTTATTAAAAACAAAAATCATGGATTATATCCCTTGCCTTCACTTTCTCCTTTAACATCATGTAAACCAGACTGGGCTCTTTCTGTCTCCAGAATAATACTCTTGAAAACCACCCAAAGACCCTTCCTGCCAAATTGACCTCTTCTCAGCTTTCATCTGCCTTCGCTTCATGTTGGCATCAATTCTGACTTAGTCCCACGTATTTCAAGCACACTTACTTTCCTTGCCTTTCCACACTGCCCTATCCTTTAACTTTCTTTTCATCTATTCCTTCATTAAACAACTATTGGCCTTTATTCAACAAACTTTTGCCAGAGATTTTGTTAGGCCTGAAGGATATACTCGTGCATAATAAATGATTCTGAACACAGACTAACAAGCATAACGTTAGTGGATATATATTTGTCTGAATATATTATGAAATCCTACTCATGTGTAATTCCAAATGATCAGTCATTCTAGTTCAGCTTCCTGTTACTTTACTAAGACTTATGGTGGGTCCATATTACTTGAGATATCACATCTCAACTCCTTAACCCACCATCAAGGTTCCGCCTCCAGGATCTTATTCTTCACTTGTGATTCATATTTGTCACCTGGTTTCCTTATGCAAACCATTGTTGTTCTCATCTCTGTGACTTCGTTGATGTTTCTCCTGTTATATTTGATTGTCTCTAACTGTTTAAGCAGTATTTCTGTTTTAATCCCTCTCTCTTGCTCCGAGCAATTTGATTCTCATTTGAATAAACTGATTTCCCCTCTCTGAATATCATTAGTTTTTTACCATGTAGTTAGAATCCTAAAATTTGACTATGTATTATATTCCAAGGACGGTATATCAAAGACCTGAATTCTGGAGTACATGCCCCATCATTTAACAATTGAATGACAACTCCATGCTTCTGTCTTCTCCTCAATAAAATGGAGATAATAATAGTATCTACCACTTCCAGTTATGCAGAGGTTAAAATGAGGAGATCCATAGTTAGGTAGATAGATGATAGGCAATATTGTTAGTAGCTCACTTCATCACTTAGAACAGTTCTTGAAACATAGTAAGCTTTTAGTAAAATGTTGTGATATTAATTTATATTTGTATTTGTAAATAACTCTTCTTTGAGTAGATGTCTCATTTCTTTAAGCGTGCTTTCTTTATAAGCAGTTATTCTTTTTCATTTTTTTTGTAGATATTGAAGAACTCTGGTTTTTGCCATATTATATGTATTAAATTGTGTGATTGAGGTGTTTGACAGTTTAATAGGTTTCTTTTTTTTTTATTTGATTTTGTCCCCTCTCCCAACATAGATTTCCTTTCTTTACTCTAAAAAAATGTCTGCCCTGTCCTGTGGATTTCCAGTTAAGAAGCTATTTAGAAGCAGTGTATCTAGAATAACATAGGACCAGGGCGTTTGGTAAAGGACAAAGTAGATGAGATTGAGTCCCTATTATAACTGGGGAAAATGTTGCTTCTTTAAAAGTGGCTTCAGAATAGAGTATGCTTCTGAGGGAATATTGGAAGTTTGCACATATAATTTGAAAGCTAGAGATTAGGTTATGAATAAGGTCAATATAAGTGGAAGGGCTGAAATGAGCGAAGTCTGGAGACCGGAAATTGTGGAGATCTGTTTAGGGAAATGGCAGAATATTCCATTTAGCTGATGTAGCACAGTATTGGAGAGAAAATGGGAAAACTAGGGTCAAATCCTGAACTTGAGGTTCATTTTCTACTTAAGGTCCAGTGATATTTTAATCTGATTTATATTGCTTAAGTATCATTTAAAAAAACTAGAAATTAATATTGCTTTCCATTTTCTGGAAATTGTGAGACTTTTTTTTAAGGGAAAATGATTCATTCTTAGACCTTATATACGGCAAGTGTGAATAAGATGAGTTGAGTTTTATATACATGCTGACAGCTGTAGAAATAGCAGTACTAATAGTCCAGCTAAGCTTCCATTACAGCAACCCCAAAGGGCTTCCAGAAACAGGGAGAGGAGTGTCAAGTGCAACATGGCCCCTGCAATTACCTTTTCTGTCTTTACCAGTTAAATCCAAACTCTTTTTGTCTACAGCCGGTATCCTTAGACGCCATTGTGAGCTTTGTTTTCCTTTGATTAAAGTGGGTTTATTTCTCATTTTACAGGATGGGCGGTACTAAATAGGGATTTCCTCTGAGATCCTGCACTCATTTCATTTTCATTTTATTTTAGTGTTTAGCACATTGTAGTGTCATTTTTCACTTTATGCATCTGTCTTCCACACCAGTCTCTAACTTAGAAAAGTCTTAGCCTTGTGCTAAGAGTGCTGCATCAATAATTTATCCACGTTCATAATAATTCGGAGGTGGATAGTAATATTAATCCCTTTTACAAATAGTTTCATATATATTATATATATTTTATATATATACATATATAAAATATATATAATGGTAAGAAAACTATCCAGGTTATGGTACACCCTGCAGAATAGTGGTTTGGTCAGCTGCCTTCAGCTGGTATAGTCCATGTTCATCCCAAGGACTCACATTTGTGTTACAGGGCTGGGGGAACAACCAAGATGAGCAATAAAATAAAAAGAACACAAATGAAATGCTTCTTCCTTCTCTCCTTACCTGCCTCTGCTTGCCTCCATTCCTGCCTGCAATTTTCCTTTAAAAAAACAAAAATCCAGGTCGCATAATTAGTAGATGTTGGAGTCAGGATTTGAATTCAATTTAATTCCAAACCTGAACTCCTAAATATCACATTCTACAAAAATAAATATCTGCTGACCAAATGCATTAGTAGATGGAACAAATGCTAATGTGCACATTTTGGTAGAAAGACGATTGGAGAGGGAGCTAGCAAATGGGATTTCTAGAGCCAGGTTTGCATCAAACTAGCTGGGTGACCTTGAGCAATGAGTTTAATTGAGTTGAGCCCCCTTTTTTTCCTGGGTTATTATAAGAATGAAGTTATATGATATGTCTGAGCAACTTAGCACAAGGCCTGGTTCATTCTATGCTTTTACAAATTCCAGGTTTCCTTTCTTTCTTACCCTTCTTTGCCCTCAGAGGCTTGTGAACCACCTTGACTTTTCTGAGGCACGTGACATTGTGTCTCAATCTGTGCCCAACTCCCATGGGCCAGACGGCGCTTGCCCTCTCTTGAAGGAGGGGAAACGCAGGCAGTGCCAGATGATTATGGAGCAGGCAGACCTGGGTGATTGCCTCTTCAATGACCCCTGATGGTGAGGGGCCATCACATCTGTTTTGGACCCCGTCTGGCCATGCTGGAGACACCTGCCTGCAATCACCCTGTGCCTCTAATGAGAGTTACACATATAGTTATTCAGGCAGTAGCTAAAATATCTCCATAGACAGCAATGTTCCATCAGCAGAGGGCATATTTTGTTTCATGTGACTCCAAAGGGCCACTGCCAGGTGTTAAAAAGCTGTGGTGGTAATTGAAGGACACATTTGAACGTCATAGAGTAAAACATTGTCCCCAGGTTTGAATTCCATGGGTTAAACAAAGCAGGAGGATAAGGGGTCATCTGAGCTATCGGAGAGGAAATATCTACAAAGTCATGGTTAATAATGTGATCCTCATTAGAATATGCTTTTCTTCTCAAAAGCTCAGAGTTGGTATTTTTGTTAGTGAATCGCTCTTACTTTTCAAGACTCCCATTGCAAAATACAGTGGGGAAACTGCTTTTTATTTTGTTATTTATTTTACAGAGAAGAAGGAAGGGAAAGGGGGAAGAAGCCAAGGAAGAAGGGATGGATGGAGAGAGAAAGAGAAGGAGGGAAGAAAGAGGGAATAAGAAAAGGGCAGGGGAGGGAAGGCAAGGAGGGAGTACTTTTATTTCTTTTATTTGATCTCCCCAGCTTGGGGTCAGGATCCAGGATGCTTGGGCTTTACATGCTCCATACCTGCTTAGTGGCCGGAGCCACCAGGGAATGCGGAATTACATTGTAGATGAAATTCTGTTAGGGAGCGGAACCAGTGAGATGCATTCCGTGAGTTGGTTACATGCCTACTGACCAAGAGGCACACACACACACAAAGAACACATTAAATTTTAGGGGATTTTTCTTCCACTATCATTTGAATGCAAACTATATTTTATGATGTTGTTGTGCTGTCCTTCATCCCTTGCACTGACCTCAGGTTCCTGAAAGGGTTCCTCTGATATAGTAGGTGGCCAGATACCCACCGTCTTCTTGTGCGGAGTCTGGACAACTGATGACCCTGCTCTGAGGTGCCTAAAGAAAGCTGTGAGAGTTGCGAATAGGGTAAAAGGCATAGAAAGCAAAGGAAAAACATGGAAAAGAAAAGCGGAGAATTAAGTTTAACAAGACAGAATTTTAAGAAGAAAGGATAAAGAACTCAGAGAATATGCCTGAGCATAGTGGTAAGTGCTCCCAGCAGGAGCTTTTGATGCTATGTCATCATGGCTGACTTTGTCAAGGGTGCTCAGACTAGTGCTTAGAATATGAATGCTTAGATTTTATGTCATCTCCTCTAGAAGAGGCCAAAGAGACTGTCAAAGACGCTGAACCAGCATTTCTAAGGAGCACTTTCTGCCCAATCTACTCTCTTGTCTGCCATCGATACTCAGCTCCCAAGGAAACACATCCTTCATCATCTGGCACAGGCATTATTCTTTATATTTTATATTTTTACCCATGCTTGTGTTTTGCTTTCGCTATTAAAGGCAGGACGAGGAGACAGACAGAAGAATGTGTAGGGAATTTAGAGTGACGAAGCAGACGGATTTTAGCTACAGAGATCTAGAGCACCTTTGACTGTCTTCATGATGTCAGTGTCAAATAGAATGGGATCAAAAACACTACTGGTTGGTAGATTATGTCTATTGTGTCCCCTTTTCTTCATGACTTGCCACTCTCTCTGAAACTTACATGACTTGGCATCATTTACTCCTCACCTAGGTATTCATGTTCACTCAATCTTTTGGATTATTGAGATCCACTTAGCTTCTTCCTTAGTTGCATCAGAGGACATGTATTGAGTTAGTTCTTCTGCTCCTGCTGCTGCTGTCACTGCTAATACCACTATCTCTGCCCCTATAGGTAAGAATCACCATTTTTCCAAGACTCCTATTATGGTTTACTCCTGGGCATATCTTCTTATTTATATTTTACTGCAGACATTTCAGGTCTCTACAATGATCAGAACAACTATAGTTCACAGGATTTTTGTAATTTGCTTAAGGTCATTCCATTAGTAATAGTGGAGCTGGAATTCAGACTGGTTGTAAGCTGTTGTATAGATAAACATACCCGGAAAATGACTGAGGTCAGATGAAAGGAATAGAATTAAGCCTGGTCCCTTATTTTAAAATTTGGTGGATGAAAAGGACAGATGTATAAATAACTCTTATTCAGTGAAAATGGTATTGAATGTTCTGAACAGTGGCTCACACATGATGTGTGTAATTTATTAAAAATATAGATTCAGATTGTAACCAAGAAACTCAGGGTTGATATCAAAGAATCTGTAATTGAAAAAGAAAAAAAAAATATATAAAGATCTTTGATTCCAAAGCCCAGCTAACTCTGACAACTGCTGTTAATTCTTCGTAGCCAAGGTCATTTAATAGCCCTTCTTCTACAAAAGGACAAAACAGATTCAACCAGAGGCTGTAGAGATTGGGGAAGGCTATTTGAGGTGTTTTCGTTGACTTGGTATTTTCCAGGCTTATTTAAGTCATAGATATTATATGATTTTAATAGTTTCAGACCAGCACCAACTAATTTTATCATTGTCTATCTTTAACCCTTGCTGGATTGAATAGATCTTATATTTTATAGTACTAGAATGAAACTGTACTTTATTAGAATAACTTGATCTTCAAACCTTGCAGTTCACTAATTCTAGTCATCTGTTAACTGTAGTAAAAGGAGCTTCAAGACTAAGGGCTTAATAAAGAGTTTATTACTTAATGAAATTGAGGATTTGAACTAGAAAACAGTCTGGCATATTGCTCTATGTGAACTGCCCCGGAATTCAAACTGAAATTAATTGACTTAATCCCAGTGATTAATCTTTGTTTTTCTTTTGTTTCCTTGGAAGTGCCTTTTATTATTACTTTATATTATAGTAACTTTGGAAGACCACCTATAGGTAAACATCCAATAAAGATTTCTTAGACCCTAGAAACAGCCAACAGCACAAGGTAGAAAGCTTGTAACTGTAAAGTTTATGACTCAAGACTTCTCACTCTTATCAACCTTCCCTTCCTTCTTAGCCTTTCCCCAGTAAAGAAGTGACTGTTGTTTCCTTGTCCCCTGAAAACACAATGTGGTTTAGGAAGGGTATAGTCCAGGTGTAGGTCAGTCTGTGAACATGCCCCCTGTATTTGATAAGTCTGTCTTTATTTTTAGTGTTAAAGCATCTCACCTTGTCTTGTCAAGACCCCCACATGAAGTCAGTTTAATCTAATGAAAATATAATTCATTCACATAGTGTCCAAATTATAATGGTACAGTATGTAACTTTACTATAACAAAGACTAAATATTTCTCTGGGTTTCAAGACTGTAAAAATCTGAACTCATATTTTAATCAGCCAAAAGGCAGGTAGAAATGGTGTGAATCACCAAGTTAGGCCAATTTAGTGGAACCAGAACTGAATATTCCAAAGAATAGGCATTTCCTAGACTATAGTCATCAGTGGAAAAGAATAGGATTGATCGAAAGGGGGGAATTAGAAAGAAAATCACTCTTGGGATGCCTCTCCCTGGTCCAGAAGAAACACACAGGCGGAAGTCAGAATCAACTAGCCTAGTTGTGTGAAGAAGCCACGTAGGTATGTACTGACTGGAATAAGGAGGCAGGTCTCAGCCCACACGCTGGGTAGAAACTCTAGGACTTAGGCCTTTAGAAGTATTCCATTACATTCCCATGACATTCCTCGAGGTTTTTATACAATTTTAGTCGGCCTGGACTTGCCTCTCTTGATCGCTAGGTAGTATTCAGAGTCACAGGGCTGGAGCAAAACTTTTCTTGTCACCTAGCTGCCAATAAGAGGACTTACTCAAAGGACTTTCTTATAAAGCCCACCCAGGACTATAAGCATGGGTAATCCATACATCTGTTGGGCTATTCCTGGGTTTGTTAACTAATGAACACTTCACTAAATTCATAATTTAGAGCATCTATTATGTTCTAGTTAGCATTACCATATCCATGACAAGAAAAAAAATTTCTCATTATCATCACTTAAGTTATAGATATCAACATTTTATGCTGAGACACTGTATGTTCTTGGTGAAATTGCATCACTGCAATGACAAAGTTGGATTAAGTAAACTCCAAGTTGTAAAGATCTGGGAAATTAATATATTGGACCTCATCCATCAGGTCTCAATTATCTTGAGACATTTTTCTTTCCTATTGATGAAATTCTCCATAACTGAGTAGAGAATCACTACTTCAAAGGCCAGCTCTGGAATAACTGGGGATCTCACCAGGCAGACTTGAAGCTTGTGTGTGAAAAGATATCTACACATAAAGCCTAAAAGATCAAATTCATCCAGAACATTTTAAGACGGGACAGCTGAGGAGTGGGTAAAGGTTGCCTGTACCTCATTCTGTCAGCTTGTCATTTTAATGAACATCAGACTCACCTCCTACACCAAATTAGGAAGCCTGGGACCTCATCTTGGCTGAGAATGAGCCCTTCCAAACCTGGCTGAGGTCTGTGAGAGCAGTTTTAGTAGCTCAAAGTTTTACTCCCGCCTGCCAAGGCAAGGACTTGAATTGCTAGAATTCTGCAACCTCTCTTGTCCTTGATTATAATATAGGCGAAACACTGCCTTGAAAAGATAAAGATATTTTACATGATTTACAGTCTGACCTTAAGATGCTCTTGATGGTGTGTCTAAAGGAAAAGAAGGAATGGCTGTTCTCAGACAGGTTGAGTTCTTTCCTTATCAGAAGGGTTAAAATAAATATTCTTTCCCTTCTGTGCCTTCCCAGCATTTCTCTGACTGATGAAAGGGGAGATCTGTGTGCTAGACTGAGAGTTATGGGGAAGCAAATTCAAAGAGATAGAACAAACTTTTCTCTCTGCCAGTGCACGCTAAGTGTGAGTTTGGAGAAAAAGAACATTCTCAGTCAGGAAGGAGGTTGAACACAGAGAGGAGAGTTCCCCAGGCAATATCAGAGGTAGAATCTTGGCCAGTGGACCAAGTATTCTAGTATTCGAGTGAATCTTCCAACAATAAGACACGTTCATCCTGTTGAGCAGGTTATTAAAACCAGATGCCATTAAACATTTGAATCATCCAATCATCCTCCTTGTTTTGACTCTACACCCTCTAAATCAACCTCTGATAATAATGGTCTTCCAATGGAGAAATGACACTGGCCTTGCTGACAAACTGTGTGAGACTTTTCCTCCATATTGTGAAATATTAAAATGTCTTCTTTAAGTGTTAATTTGACTAATGAGCAAATCCTCATGCTAAATACAGTGATTGTTTCACAGTGCACTGTTTGATAGAGGTCATCGCACTGGCCAAGCATAGCTATTTTACAATTGAATCAATTAAAATGAAATAAAATTCAAAGTAAACTTCTCAGTCACACAAGCCATATTTCAAGCGTTGAAAAGTCATGTATGACGAGTGGTTATGGTATTAGTGTTGATTATTATAAAGAGTTGTGGGCAGAGGGTTCCTCATATCCTCTTGGTTTTTCTTGGCTGGTAATAATCAAATTAGCATCAGGCAAATTAACAAGATTAACAAATTAACAAGAGTGGAAAAAGAAATCATTTGCTAAGTACAGGAACTCCAAAGATCTGAGGTTCAAAGTGGATCCAAGTAATGGAGGTTGATATAACTTCCTGAGGTTGGAGGAGGGAGTCAGTGGGGGAAAGATGGCAGTTAACAGCAATTCTGAGATGTTTGGGGAAACAAAAGTTGCTGTTTCTTAGTGAAGAGATATTTCTGGGTATCCTTTTCTTCTGGATACTCAGCTGTGTGAATGTAGGCTGTTGAGGCAGGAGGCAAAGAGCTCTTCCTTCCTCTCTTGGGTTCCCAGTGTCTGAAACTCAAATAATCTCATGCCCAAGTAGCACATTCTGGGCTCACTTATTCTTCTCCCTTAACTTATTTACCTCTTACAAGCATTTGAAACCCAGAAAAACTAGCTCTTCAAAATAACCCAAGTTACCACTTCAAACAACATCTTGTACTCCAGACAAAGCTTGTGGTCAAGGGAGGAAGAGACCAGCCTGAGGAAATATTAACGGCAAGACTCTACACATATTGGTTGGGGTTGTTATGCAGATTTAGATGGCTAATTTTTTGATAAGAGATAAGAGACTTGGTCATTCCCCTCTTCTGGCACAATGAGGGAGACTCTTTTACAAATGAAGGTTTGCCAGGTTTATATCAATGTCTTTTTGAAATGGGTAACTTCTATAGCTTTCAGAGCTTCTTCTTTGTCTGCTGTTTCTTAAATACAACCATCCTTAAATAATCTTTATATCACAGAGATATATCTTGGGGTAGCAGATCTTGTTCCTCAGACCAGAAATTTCTGTGGAGCAGCTGTGGATGAGAATATCATTCTCAGTTCCTTCACCAGATCACATTTGGTCATCTCTGTCAACAGCTGAGACCGAGGTGTGCCTCAATTTGTCTGCACCACAGTGAAATGGGACAAGGATGCTGTCAACCAAATAGCA
Source organism: Solenodon paradoxus (assembly GCA_004363575.1). Lineage (NCBI taxonomy): Eukaryota > Metazoa > Chordata > Mammalia > Eulipotyphla > Solenodontidae > Solenodon > Solenodon paradoxus. The sequence continues at coordinate 150,218 of RJWH01002359.1, read as the reverse complement.
ATGTGTGGGCTTGTTAATGTAATGGCTAATTGATGCTTTATAAATAGAACAAAGAAAAGTGTTTTATCTTTAAATATTAATGTGGATCACATTCCTTTTTTTTCAGTGTGATCTCTTGGAACTCTTAACAAATTTGAAGCCCTCCATCCTCCCAACAATTTCTCTAAAATGAGGCAAAAGAAAACACTAGAAGATTATCCTTAATCTTGTCAAAAACTGATAGGCTGCTGTAAATTTGTGAAATGTCCGACAATCGATGTGAACTTCTGAATGAGCACATTTTACCAGCTAGAGAGCGAGTGATGATAGTTTGTTTTTGTGGTGCTGCCTTTCTGATATGTTCTCTAATTGATACTAAAATGACCCTGTGAAGTAGAGGAGGGCAGGGTGTATAGTATTGCCCCCATTTTACAGGTTCAGGGAGGTTTACCTGCTTTTCAAGGTCATGTGCTGTGAATATCAGCCTCAGAACTTGGGCTTTGACTCTGCATTTCATTTTAGGTTCATTGCCACCATGCTGCTTTGTCATCAAGGTCAGTAGTATGTTTTAGGAATGGAACAACAGACAGAGAAGAGAAGTCTTGAAGATTAGGATCAGTCATGAAATACAGACTGAAAATATTCTTCATTTTTCCTTCTGGTCAAAGAAGCACACCAGAGTCTTTAGAATCACAGAGCAAGAAACTGTCTTTTCATCTTTTCTTCTTACCTGCTTTACTCATGGACCATATCTTCCGTTGATTATTTAATTAATTCATCCATCCATTTATTCACTCATTCATCCAACATATACTGAACACTTCTTCACTTGCTAGGCTATGCAGATACAGAGGGAATATATTCTTGAGGGTCCCATATTACAAAACAGAAAGAGATACTCATGAATTATCATCCTGTGATATAGATGCTAAGATAGTTTATTACAAAATGCTGTAGAGGCAGAGAAGAAAGGTCCACCTAACCCTCTATATTTTTCTCAGATGGGTTGAATAATCAAATGAATATCAACTACATCAGTAGGGAAAAACCTAAACTTAATTACGTATATATGAAACGTCTAAATTGTTGTGGATTCTAAAGCCATTTGGGCCAACTAAGAGTATATATCTTGATTTCAGGAATGGGATTGGGGCCTGGGGCTTCAAGAAGAGAGGAGGAAGAATCTCGTAATCAGGAGATGATGACTGATGAAATGTTCTGTAATTAGATCTGTGCTTCACATATAAATACGTTTTTCTAATAGAAAGATTATTTCTCGTTAAATATCCTAATATAGAATGATACCCCAATTTTAATATTTCTAGGTGGTTAAGAGAATGCAAAGTGTCTCATGAGTCTGCGGGACCTAGACTAACCTTAGATAAAAATAATCAGCATGCAGTAATACCACATTTGGGCAGACCTGTTCTGAAGATTTAGGGGAGACTTAATTTTCAGTGTTCTGACAGTAAAAAGGATGGGGTGGTCAATTCTGTCTAAAGAAGGGTGTGGTCATGATAAAAAGCTCTGTGCTCTGTCTAGGGGCCATGTGAGTTGGACCTTAGGGGAAAAGTAGGTTAAGATTTAAAAAGGGAAGAATGTTTAAGTAGAAGAAACAGTAGAAGAGCAAAGTTATATGGATTTAAAGCAAAAACAAAACATGTATGTAAATATATATACACATATAAAGGCATAAATGTGTGTATATTACACACACACACACACACGCATGCACACAGAAACTAAGCAAATGACAAATCAAATCCAAATAGACTTTCAGTCTATGAGACAAAATCAGTGGTTACCAGAGGGAAGAATGTCGGAGACGGTTGGGAAATTCAGGTAGAAGGGTCAATTATAGGATGAAGGATAGAATTAAACTGCGAATAGTTAACTTAATGTGTGCATGCAGGTGTTGATTTACAGTGACGCATACCTTGAACCTATATAATATTATACTGTAATATTACTTGAATAAAAGTGTAAAAAACAAAATAGTATTTTTATTTCATGTACTAGGTTCCAGGCATTTTATAAAAATATTTAACAGCATTTTATGCTCATTATGCTCATAGCAACATGATGAGGCAGGTACTGTTATTACCTACATTCTAGAAATAAAGAAACAGAGGCTAGAGGGGTGAAATAATTTAATCATCTAGGTCAGATATTTTAACACTGATGAATTCAAAATCAAATACAGACAGCTAAATTTCAGCACTTGTGCTTTTAACTAGTGGTGATAATGCAGCATAGTCAATTTTATAACCTGCTTTTTCTTCCCTTTTATGGTATATAATAAGCTGTTTCCCAAGTCATTAAAATTATCCATAAATGCTATTTTAATGGTACAAGAACCCATCTTATTGATGTCTTATCATTTGTTTAACTGGTCCTTTATTGTTGGTTATTAAGTTGTCTCCAATCTTTTACTACTTTGAATAACAGTGAATGACTACTTATGTGAGTCAGGATTTTCTTTAAGGTTCCAACCTAAAGAAGAAAGCCCCATGAGAGTTTTGTGATTTTCACCAAGAGTGAAACCAGGCCTTGATGGCGGGAGCCCATATGAAATGAACTCTATTTTGGATTTCTCTCTTTGGAAATGATTCAACTATATGGAAAAGCCCAAGTTGCCTCCATTTAAAGATTTAGATATTTCCAGGTCTCTGTGACCTAGTTAGTATGTTCTGAAGAATTGCAAACTAGTTTTAATACTAACCTAAGAAAAATGTAATTAAGAAAGTAAATCAACTGAAAATGATATTACAAACCCAAGTAGAGACAATCAGTATTTTATCAACTCTTCTGATTTGCTTATTGCTCTGTTCTTGGAAGTGACTGCTGGCAGTTTTTGATTGCTTTACCCTAAGTCAAATTTGGCAGAGAGAAATGTGAAGGTTTAGGTTAAGATGCGAGAATTTTTTCCCCCCTAAATGAATGTCATTAAGATTACAAAGCTTCACTTGACCCATACTGATTGTATACCTCCTTTTTTTTTTTTTTTTTTTTTTTTTTTTTGCTTGATGATTGCATTCATTTTAAAGGAGATACCTAAAATGCTGAGCCAAGAACACATACCATTCATTTCAGAAAGGTTCATTTCCCACTTCTGTTTGAGACTGACAATAAGTTGTAGTTCAAAGGTCTCCCTGCAGGGAAGCTCATATACCCTATCATTTAAAGGGCCTCTGATGTCTCATGGGAAACTTGGTAAAACATTCTATTTAGAGACATGCCTGCTGATATGACATATATTTTTATAGTTATACCTCTTTATTGCTAGCACATAAAACCTGTTTTCACTCAAAAGGTGGCTGCTTTTAGAAAATAGAGCAAGAGACATGCAGAAAACAATGATCCTATTATCGTGTATTATAACTTTGCTTTTATAGTTCTCTTCTCCAACTCGTCTCTTTTCCCTGCAGCTATTAGAGTTTGGACAAAATCTCCTGGACTTTTCTTCTGCTAAGCTCAGGCCTGCTGTTCAGGTTGCAGATGCAGTGATATCTGCTTTGAAAGACACCTCTGCAGCTCTCATTTACTTGTAACCAGTCAAGTGCACCAGAGTCGTTTGTTCAGTTCTTCATTCCTTCAATTCCACTAAAAAACATATACAATCAGCAAACCAGGAACACTAGGTATGTATGAAGAATGGTGCTCCTTGTTGCCAGCGATCATCACATGAAAGATTCTGACCCCGATCTTTCCAGCTCTCTCAGCAAATGATCAGGTTATTGAATATTTCAGATGAGAAAACTTTACACTTTTTGATTTTAAACATTCTGACTTGACTGAACCTCCACCCATCTTTTTATCCCTCTCCCTCCTGTTACTATGTGGGGAAAAGAGGGTGTGGCATGCCACATTAGGGAAAATTATTTCATCTCCCCTCTTTCCTCTACCCAGCAGACTTCAAACTCTTAAGGACAAAGATTGTAACTGCATTCACATACCATTATTCCTTCAGGTTCTACCAAAATTTCTAGTACATGACAGTCCTTCAATAAGCATGTGTTGTATACATGCACACACACATACATGCACACACTCACACATAAATACACATACTTACATGCAACACACATACACACTCACACACATACTTACATGCATATATACATACATGCACACACATACACCTACTTACACACAATACTCACACACATACACACATGCATACACAGTCACACACTTACACACATGCACATATTCACATACATGCACATACATACTCACATACACACATATACATACATTTTACATTAAAGGTGCTAGTAGCCTAATATGAAAGCTTAGAAATGTGTGCTAGGCACAGCATAAAAACTCAAAATATAAACTGAAGAAAATTGAACATATGGTAAAAAATGCATTGAAGAAAAAAGTTCAGTATGAGAGACAAAGGGGAATTACTATTCAGAAGAAGTTCAGATTTCCTTAAGCTAGGAGATGAGAAAAGTTGCCTTTTTTTTCCCTTGTGGTCTCAAATTATTCTGAATTCAGTTTCTCCAGGAAATCCATTTCCTTCTGTTATAAAAGACCAGTTTAGATACTTTCACTTTCTAGTAGCCTGTTCCCAAGTGGGTTTTATGGGAACATTTTGGATCTTAATGAATCTAATAATAATATAATTATATTTTGAAATTCAGAAGCCATTGTTTCTTTGGGTTTTGATGTCTGCACTTTCATATCACTGTTGTTTCTGTCTACCCTCTGCCCCACCTGTTTCTTCTTGAGAGCTGGCTCACGTAATAATGCATCTGAAGGAAATGAGGGTTAGAAGGAAATGGGAAAGAAGATGTGTTAGTAGCTTGTTCTAGAGTCACATTCTTTTTGGTTTAAGGACATCTTGGCTCAGGCTTTGGGGTTTTCGCTGACATTTTTAATCAAGGCGAAATGAGTTGACATAGGGTAACTGTACAAACCTATGGTTCTAGATTTTAGAGCTGTGGAAGGCTTATGGATGTCCTCCAGATGTCACCTTTCTTAACCCAGTAAGTCTGTTTCCTCCTATTGGCCCATTTGTGTAAAACATCTCATCCCAAAAGGAAATCTGTCTGCTGTTAAAATAAATACTGTGACCGTAGTTGGGATATAGTATCAAGTAGCAATAATACAATTATGCAAAGGACTACATCACCATCTGAGATTATTTGGTCCTGCCTCAGAAATAGAGAAGGACTTTAGAGCTATGGCTTAAGCAAAAGGAGGCTTTCCTGTTCCCGATCTTACTTTGAAAGACAAACTTGCTATATCAAATTAGCTCAAACTATCCAGTACCATCTTAAAATATTGAAAATGCCTTGAGTACCTTGAATTCTCTCTCTGATCTTTATCCTATATTCTGTAACTCAGCTTGTGACTCTCTTCCCCTCCATGAAGAAACCCTTCAGAAGCAGAAAAGCGACATTTTGCTCTTTGCTTTCCCTTATCTACCTTCCCCACCAATAACTCATTCACTATATGATGGCATCACATGGGTTTCACATTTAGGTACCATCAACACTATTGCTTGGGGTTAAGCTTTCATCAGCCACCAACAGGGCTCTCATAATAGGGTTCATGAAGTTCTCCGTATCCTAGATTCACATCAAAATCCATTTTCCCTAACAGATGCTAGAAAAGGCTTTGTAAAATTTAATCCGATCCCACTTACTTGATTAAAATCCTTTGCTCTGTCTTCATTTTGGATGGTTATAAAGCATGTGACACATATTTAGGCCTTCCTGCTCAGTTTCTTCTATCATAGCTACCCACGCCCACACCACCATCATCCCTCATGGGCTCCATTTTGTTTCACAATGTTCTTTTTTGTCTATAACAGCTTTGTGTCTAATGTCCAGCTGACTGTCAGCCAATATGTGAAGACTCCCCTGATTATGAACTCCTTTGCAAACTGAAGCCCCAAATCATCACTTAGCTCTTCCTCTGTATATTTCTGTTTCTTATCTGCTTTTCTGTGATCATGAATATATCGGACTGAACTGTTTATCTGTCTTCTTCCTCCCAGGTAACTCTTGACTCTTTGAAGCAAAGATGGTCTCCTGCGGGCCCTCAGGTTCTCAGACTGTATCATAACAGCATCTCAATATCTTTGCTGAATCCCATAAAATACCCTACCTGATCAGCAAAACACACCTAGTTAGCAAGGCCAATGAGAGAACATAGACATTACTAAGCATACCTCATTTACTTAAGTAAAAATTCGCTATGATCTGTGCATGATTATTCTTAGGAGGGTTTATGCCTGCTGGGCCTCCGTATCTGATTCCTCTACAGATAATACCCCAGATTTGTCATTTATTACCCCTTCACCCACTTTCAAATTATGCCACCCCTTCATTTCTTTTCACTGTTTTAACACTTCCATCAGTTCACACTTGCTTTTCATGATGATAAAAGAGATAACAACCCAAATATCACATACCGTGTAAAAGATCTCTCTGTGCATCCAGTTGTTAAATCTGTTGTGCTCCTAGCAGACTGCACACACAGATTATTCGCTTGCAGGGTTAGTGACTGTAACATTTTTGATTAACCTCTCTGTATACTTCACAAGCACTTACTCCGGGCCATGTTCAGATCATGAAGATGGTCTGAATCACTGAGATGTCCCTGGAAATCTGTGGACAGAGTTTTTAGCAGGGTAGAATAATTCGGTGCTCCTCAAATTCAAGGAGAGTTCAAATAGAGTTTTTCTTTCCTTTTTTTTTAGTTTTGTTTCATCTCAAATGGACACTATTGCAACTCAAAAAACAAGAAAGAAAATACCCATTAGAGATTTATCATGCCTACATGCCAAAGTTGGGCCTTCATAGACACATGTTCAATTCTTCAGTGCCTTTTCAAGTCTGCTTCAATATATTTAATTAGGAATAAGCAAGAGGATGCATAGCTTTCATTTCTTTTCGAAACTTTATGACATATGGTAATTTTTTCTCAAAATCTTTATTTCTCCCAAGTATCTCTCCAGGAGGCATGACTTCTGTAGTTTGCTTAATTTAAGTCAGAGACAGATTGACATTTCAGTTAATATTTACCCTCCTTTAGGATGAAGCCAATCATTTTCATGAGATTGAGAAGGCCTCTCTAGGTATTTCATTTTTCTTTTTTTAAAGATGCATAAGGAATAATATTCCTGTATTTACTATTTAAATACTATGATAGTTGAATGCTGTACACATCATTGCCTGGTTTTCATTTTTAAATGATAGTTATAAAGTTCATTTTTATGAAAAGTTTTCAGCCACTGAAAAATTTAAATTCACATTAAGGATAGCACGCGTCACACTAGCTTAAAAAGTAGAAGGCTTTGCTCTAGTGAACATATAAAACATTACATTTAATAGTAGAAATCTACACATGTAATAATAGAAGTATATAAATCACAAAAATGTCAATTTCCCCTTAACTAAAAAGCTGGTTTCTTATTTAGACTTATTCTACCTTAATCTTTTATTAAGATCAACTTTCTGTGTGTGTGTTTGTGTGTATATGCGTGTGTGTTTATATGGCAACTTTGTCATTTTAACTTGGATATCTGCCAGGCATCTCAGACTCAACATGTTCACGTTAGACTCATAGTCTTAAATTCCGCGTTAACTTCTGCATTCACCCCTCTGCAAGTCACCAACACTTTTATAGGTGTTCATGCCAGAACTGTTCGAGTTAACCCAACATTTTGCCTGTCTCACCCTGCCTGCTATAGCCAATTGATAGCCAGTGATGGTTGATTCTTCTGTTAGCTAGTGCTCAATATTTCCCTGATGCTACAACTCTACCATTGTACAAAATATATTTTGATGGAGATAACATTGTTTTATTGTGTTATATAAATTTTAGAAGTTGCAGATACACTCATCTTCAACTGTATGATATCACACTACCACCAGATTTCTAATAGTCTTCCATTACTATCCATTGCTGTCCATTGGAACCCAACCACACTTTGCTCACACACCACAATAGTTTCCCCTCAAGTAACCTTAGCATTATCATTAGAGCCCCGGGGCTAGATTTTGTTTTGTTTTGCTTTGTTTCCTTGTATTCCACATGTAGGTGAGATTACTTGGTATTTGTCTTTCTTTCTTACTTATTTTACTTAGTATAATCCCCTCTATTTCAATCCATGTTGTCACAAATGAAAGAATTTCACCTTTTTTTTTTTTTAATAATAGCTGATTCACATCCCATTGTGTTTGTATGTGTATATAAATATATATATATAATATATATTTTCATATATAATATAATATATAAATATATTTTAATTTATATACACACTGCATCTTCTTTACCCAGTCTTCTGTCAGCAGGCAATGAGGTGGTTTCCATATATTGACTGTTATAAATAATGCTGCAATAAAATAAGGGTGTGGTATCTTTTTTGAGTTAGTTTTTTCAGATTCTCTGGATAAATACCTAAGACTGGAATTGATGGGCCGTATGATTGTTCTATTTTTCACTTTTCAAGGAAATGTTATATTGCTTTCTAAAGTGGTTGCACCAATTTGCATTTCCATCCAAAGTGTGCAGGATTTCTTTTTTCTCCACATCATCACCAGCACTTATTGTTTTTAGTCTTTTTGAAACAGGCTATTTTCACATGTGTGGGGTGATATCTAATTATGGTTTTGACCTGAATTTTCTTAATAATAATTGATGATAGACATTTTTTATGTCTGTTGACCACCTGTATTATTTTAGAGACATTCCTACTCAGATCTTCTGATTATTTTTTGATTATTCATTTGTGTATTTTAGTTGATGTTTAGTTGTATGCACTATTTGTCTACCTTGGATATTAACCCATTGTCAGATGTATGATCTTCTCCATTCGGTGAGTTGTCTTTTCTTTCTTATGATTGTTTTGTTGTGCAGAAGCTTTTCAGTTTGATAGAGTCTCATTTGCTTATTTTTGGTTATGTTTTTCTTGTTGCTGAAGTCCCAAAAGATTTCTCTAAGAAAGTCATGGATGTCTGCTTCTAGGCATTATATACTTTCTGCTCTTACATTTTCTAGTTGCTTCATTTTTCAAGGTTCATGGGCACACATGAATTCCAGAATTTCTGAAAAATAAAAATAAAAACAAAAAGCAATCTCTCTGTCTGTCTGTCTCTCTCTCTCTACACACACACACACACACACACACACACACACAATTTAAAATGTAAAACCCCTGAAAGTTCAAATGTCAGAAAGTTTAGAATACTCGGTTCTCTGATTTAAAAAAAATTGTATGTTTATTTGATAGAATGACAATTACATGTATGTTTAACTTGCAGACCAGTCCTTCCCAACTTATAATTCCTAATAGAACATTGGGATACAGATGATACTAAAATGTCAACTTTCTTTGAGCAGCGATATCAGTTATCCATTAAATCCTTCATCCATCCCCAAATTATTTTTATTGCATAGCTAGTTACTGATCTACTATGTTCCATGCACCAAAGGCATTATAGGAGAATTGTTTATTAATATAGACCAGTACATTTGAATGACTTTTATCAAAAACAAACACATGGTGGTAAAACATGATGGCGATCCAGATTTATAAATCAAATATTATTCAAAACTTAATTTTTTTCAGAAGTGCACCAAAAGTTACAGAGTATTTAATATAGTTGGGAACTATATTAATTATTGATATGGTATCCTTTTGTTTTTGTAGAAAGGTAGCAGAATGGAAATGATATTAATATAAATTGGAGTGTTTGAGGAGTAGTTTATATAGGTGACTGCTGTTATAAATAACTTTTGGAAACAATATTTAAGAGACTTTGAAAGGTGAAGACTAGGAACTAGGTGATGGGAAGAGGAGCAGGTGAAATGAGAACTCTCACAGAAAAATAGTAAATATAGGGAGAAAAAGTTACCTATATACAATTATGCCTAAGGCAACCCTGGTCATGCTTATTTGGAAATGAACATACTGTGAAAATGTGCCAAGGTAAACAAACGGAACAGAGCGTTTAGAATATCACTGGCTCTTACTGTAACAAGTGGACTCGTTCTGTTGCATTATTGGGTGGCAGTGGCCAGGACCTTGATTTCAGAACATATTCCTTTTTCTTGATATATTGCCATGGTCCTTACAAAGAATTGTTTAATATTTTTGAGGCTTTCTACACAGTTTGTTAAAAAAAAAAGGAGACTTGAGCAGGAGAATCTACTTCTCCTTGCCTAGAATTGCTGTTCTGGGTGGTAGAAATGTGGATCAGTTGTCACCATCTCCACACAGATGTAATCAATCATTTTTCTTCAGGAGGGTTTTTAACTGGAGAGGAGTTAAGAACTACCAATTAAGATCAAATTGCTGGTGCTGCTGTGATGGCTTTGTGCAAAGGAAATATCTTGCTTGCTACCTGTCTTTAGGATTTCCAAAATCATAATTAATGCTTTTATTCTATTTTTTTTTTTTTCAATTTTCCTGAGAAAGCCTTAATTTCCTGGTTTAACAGAAATATTTTTTACTCTGAATATATGTATGAGGAATGAAGCCTGGTCGTATCTCCAGTGACTCATCCAATGAAATGCATAAATCTCAGACCTTATTGGAAATGCCTCCCAGCCCCTTCAGGATGGATAGCTTTCTCCGGAAACCATTTTGGGAAAGACATATAGTCTTGGAAATCAACAGACAATTTACCTTTCTCTAGGATAAGAGAACGTTAAGTGTCGTTGACTCCACCTTCTATCATCTTACTGTCCTGCTTCACAGGATTGTATTTGTTAAAGTTGCCCATGTTGGTTTTATTTTATTTCTTGCTTTTTGATTTTCTTGTTGTTTTTGAACCTCAGGTACATGAGGGTGAGTTCATCTTTCTCCCGAGTACAATGTCAACTGTCATTAACCCTCAGCTGTGTTGTCAGAGGGTCATATTTTCAGTTCCAACCTCCAAGTAATTGCACTTTCTGTCTTTCAGCTTTGGTGAAGTACCTTAAGACTCAAGCATATGGGTGTAGCTTTTTAATTGCCTAATGCCATTTCTGAATTTTCATTTCAATAGTCATATTTAAACTGTGACAATCTTGGTGAGTGATAGTGATATGTACTTTTTTTTTCCCCTTTCATGTCTAAATATTAAAGATGGGCTTTTAATTTCCCCAATGTGAGAAAACTGTACTCAGTATATGAACTTTTATCATTTTTGAGTGAAATAATATTCTGAGACATTAAGTCAGTAACCAGAGATTCAGAAAATAGTATCAGTTTTCTTTTCTTTTTTTGGTTTTTACTGAGCCAGGCACAGATAACCTGAAAGAGGTGAGTTGCTTCCCCAAAAATAACACATTCAACCTTACATGATGAGCTAACAAGTATGATCTCCATGGCAGTATGACAGGTCATCCTTACAAGTCTGAGGAACACCGTGCCTGAAACAAATCAAGTCAAGGGGAGAGTAGAGAATCTATTTTAAGACCCCTGATTATTTGCCCAGAGCTCTTTCCATGGGATTATGCAGCAGCTTCTGTCCTCTGTACTCTGGATTCCAACCTTGAGAAACAGTGACCTTGTTCTCTTTTGCTGTCTGATGACTTTACCCAAGCCAGGGAGTGGGTGACTTAGGGCTGCTTGCTCCCTTCACCTCTCTACTAAATGGATGTGATCAAAATGTGCCTTCGACACGGGAGCCTAAATAATGGGCTGTGTTTCCTCGTGGAGCTCAGTAATATTTACTCGGCCCAACAGCTTCATTTTCCTCGATCCCTGCTGCATTAATGGTTGGCTTCAGGGTGGGAGGTGAGAAGGGAGGGAATGAAGAATTGCTGAGAGGGACTCTGGCGACGTGGTTAACAGATGGCCTTATTAAAGACACTTTCCCTAGGCCTAAGTGAAGCCTTTTTGTCTGAGTCTGCAAGAAGTGGGTCATTTTCCTGGGCTGTCAGGCTCACTGTTTACTTGACTGGTGGCTGCAGTCGCAGCTAGCTATGGGGTTCCCTCCCCCTGGCTTTTGGTTTTCTGAGCTAGGCTAAGGGCCCCATCTCTCTGGGCTTTCTCAGAGCGGGACTAGACTTCATGGACAATTTGTTTTCTTTCTGAGCAGTAGGCTGCCTCAGGATGCTGCATGCCTCACGCACAACTAGCCACAGTTGGGGATCCCTGAATCTCTCCCCCTAAAAGCTGGGTCCAATTCAGAGATGGTCCAATGGTCCAGTGGTTCCAGATACCTGGAGAGCTGGAGAAATATTGCAGAATCTCAAAAATATGTGCACATCAAGAAATACCTGAACGCAGAATAAATAGCAAGCACAATATATATATATTTATATATGTATGTTTGTCGCATGTGTGTATGCATGTGTGTATATGTGTATGTGTAGGTGTGTGTGTATGTACCTATTGCCACTGTTTCCCAGTGTGATTGTAATTGCATGTGATGGAGAGTCAAATTCCAATTCATTCAAAGTGTTTCTGAATTTATAGCCACTTCTTGTTACCATGTACTTTCTCAATCAAATGGAAAATGAAAGCATGACTGTGATCCTGTGTGGGTCTGCTTGGCCCTTTCACAGTGTTTTCTAAATATTTGCTAAGAATGTGCTTGCCATCAGGGCTGCTTTCAGTCTGTGACAGGCTGTCTCCAGTAGGTTCTACCTGTCACGGGTTATACATCAGTGACCTTTTAGCATGTCACAGTAATTCTTCCCCACCCACAGCTGCTGTTTTGGGAAAATGCAGTCACTCCACCACTTCTAGGCTTTATTGAGAGGGCAGAAGACTTGGATGGTCAAAACCAAAGGCAATTTACTGTTTTTTACTTAGTTTGCATAAGGCTGCACTACCCTCTCACAACTACTGGTTAAGAAAAAAAATATTTTTTTATGTTTGGCTTGAGTCTCTCCCTACTTCCTTTTGGAAGTCCCTAAATGATTAACAAATATGTACCCCATAGAAGGGTAGATGCTGTTCATTTTGAAAAGCTCTCAAAGATAGGATGCTTCTGTTTCTCTTCCTTTTTCCAAAAACCTGTCACAGGAGGGGACTTCTAAATATACCAGGAAATAAACCAGTGTTACTAGACAGGCTCCTGAAGATTTAAAAATTGTAAATGCTTGATTAAACCTGACTTGGAAATCATTTCCATCTCCAGCATGAAGAATAGAAAATAAAATGAAACTCTTCCTTGAAATTAGCTCTCCAAACATATGTAACATATTTTCATTGAAAGATAAGGAAATTATTTTATGGAGCTATTTTTCCCTCACAGAGTCACAGATTAATGATTGCATCTTTACAAATAGGGAAGAGGGCACTTAAACACATTTGCTATTGACCAGTGCGGACCAGATTTCTTTGTGCCTCTGTCCTCCCTCCTCCTTCCCTTCTCTAGCTAACTCCAGAGATCAGAGAAAAGCCCCCCACCTCCCAGTTTTCTTGCTTCTGAGCACACACTTCTCTCCAAGATATTCAGATATGTTGGAGCCAGTAGACAGAAAGTTTCTGGTTTTAAGTTCCTGATTTATTTGCTAAAAACCAGCATGATTTTTGGGCAGAAAATGAGAGAGGGGAACAGAAGGAGGGTCTCTCTCTTCTGTTCGTGGCTCTGCAGGGATTTCTGTTGGAACCAGAAGAGAAGAATCAAACATAAGGTTTCTTTAGCTTCCAAGAGATAGTAAGTCAATTGTCACTTTATATATTAGGTATCTGCGTCTGCAGGAAAAGCACAATGGATAGCTAGATGGATTTATAGATAGATACATAGATGGATGATAAAGCGAATAGAACATATGTTGAAAAATCGTGTCACGGGATGCCTTCTGGAAGATTATTTGACTGCCAGAGAGCCCACACATAAAGATTAAGGAGATAGAGCCAATCAGCAGGAAATCTATTATGACTACAGAGCTGGTGGATTCTGAAAAAAGAAGAGGGTGATAGTGGGATGGGGGGCGGTATTACCAAAGAAGAGTAAGAAAGTTACAATTAGAAAACAGGAGCATAATGTGAAAGACTGTCTTCCCTTTCCTATAACCTCAAAAGATAAACACTTTTTCAAAAAATATCAGTTATTTTTTCTTATCACTTATGAAGAAACCAATGTACAGAGAGGTTAGTTGACTTTATAAATTATCATAATGCGCCTGACAATAATCCTGTGGATTTTTCCTCTCAGTCTGAAAAGACTAAGGTAAAGAGATTGAAACGAAGTATGTTGTATTCTCAAATCCAAATTTAGCACTAAGATTTTAGGTAAATCAACAGACAATGTCATTGTACATCATCTCATAGACAAGAAAAGTCTTACTTTTGTTCTCCAAACAACATAAAGATTTCAGGTGTCAAATAGAGTTATTTTTTTTTAATGATCAGGCAAGCAGTCTTGTCTTTAATGGACACAATGACTTAGCATATCTCTGATGTCAGCTGGGGGTGGCTCATTACTTTTGTACATGGAGCAAACTTCTTTGACCATATCAATGATATAAAATTCTGGGAAAGTTCAGTGTCTCCCCCTGGTTTGGTGGTTCTGATTGAATGTATAATAATAACGCTTGTGGATGTTAGTGTTAGAGTTTTCTTTGCCTCTTTGTCTTATGTCTATACATCCTGACTTTCACCTGTTTTCAGTTTAGATATAGAATTCAGTCTCTACCCTAGGAACCACAAAAAATCCAGGTGCCGCATGCAAAAATGTGAAAGGGGGCATGTTACATGGTGTTCAAAATCCTGGTATCTTTTTTTGCTGTCTTACCCCCACACTCTGAGACAGCAGGTAGAAGGGAATGGACTACATGAGGGTGTGACTTACGTGATATGTGATTTCTGGTTCCAGTTGCCCTTAATAATGTGAGATGTATGTTTCTCAGGCTTGTTTTTATTTTATGTCTTTTTTTAACCTAAGGCCTTTATTTCAAATGTCATGAACAAATTCATTAAGTCAACTTGGTTTAAAAAACAGAACAAGAGAGTGAGGGAGAGGAAGGAGAAAAATCACGGCTTTGATGTTATACCTGAAAGCATGAGAAGATGCCAACTGCTTGTTATTTAAGTTCTCAGAATTCTTTGGAATTTGAATTTCTTCTCTGTCAAGTGAGGAACTTGAGCTGTTTTTCCCAATATTTTTATGGTTAGAAATTCCAGGAGCCTTTGTGACTTCAGAGCTAGGTCTTCAGTTCCTCTGAATCCCCTACAATGTTTGATCTAATGCACTGCCCATGGGAATGGATTCTCTGTGGATATTTATGGATTTCTTAAAAAAACAATTTTTAATCTCATGTAATGTGACATCTGAAGATCTCTCCGGATATGAAATTACCTTGCTTGAGCCAACCAAACACTGATATAGTGTAACAATGTAGTTTTGGGCTATTCTTTTCTTTTAGCCAGGGTTGTACAGTAATGTGAAGACTTTGTGATTTAAATAATCCACAAAATTTTATATTGTCCAATGCTGGCGAAGAAAGTTGTCTATGCATTCAAAGGTAAGGAAGCAAAGAGGAGATTGCAACTGGAATATTAGTTAATTTCAGTCTTGTTAGCAATTGATTGGTTTGTCTGCACATCTCTGTCATTTGGGTGCCATAATTTCCTCTCATTCATACTCATACTCTATATTATGTGGTCAGAATGGTTCAGTGCATTTAGCGTACATAGATAAGGATCTGGTAAGCTCAGTGAGATTGGTGCTTTATTCTAACTTCGATCTTAATGTCCCATGTAAAATTATGTAAGCAAGCATGTGGGTTTCCTAGCTATTCAAAAGGCATCATAATGCCCTTGTTCCCTTGTTAATCTGAGACCTGGAGCTGTAGGATTCTATTTCCTCATGTAGTGTCTCTATGCATCTATTTCCATCGCAAAATACTCATAAGATCTTCCTTTGGGGGCTTTAGGGAAGCCAGTGCAGAATACCCGCCCTGTTGTCCTTCTGCGTTCTAATCCAATTAAGAAAAAAAGACCCAGAAGACAAATATCCCCTTTGATGTGATGATGTGGTGATTTTGTCATTACTTGTAACTCCAACTGGAGAATGGTGACTATAGAATTGTGACTAAAATGACATGCTAGCACTTTGTCCTCTCTATCTCCCTGCGACTTCCTTGTCCGCTTGTGCCTGGACCTTGGGACAGACCCCATGATAGCAAGTTTAAGTGTATAGATCAGGCATCCTCACCTAGAAATTTCTCATTTTCAAGGTGGAGTAGAAAATGAGTGAATTCCTGTAGTTTGTAACTGTTAAGCAGCGATTCAGTCAAGAAATGTGGATCCATGGATGCAATCTGATATTTGGTTAACTCAGTGTTGGAGAGACAGAAGACCAAGGTATTGCATGTCCTCCCAGGTACATAGAAACTTGGGAAAGGAGGTGCCTGGCACTATTACTTTTACTGAGAATTAAACATTTCATTAGTTTTAGCTGTCACTGGAAGTAGGACAAGTGTATGATATCCTTTCTGGTCAGTTTTTCTTTTCCCTGTCACTCTGAAGGTAAGATTTTCATGTCTTCTTTTAACATCTTCTACCTTCTAGTATTTCACCAATGTTTTGCATTCTATATAAGATCATTCTTATACCCCCTAAAGCCAGGAGATAAAACTTGACCTGTTAGTTTCTCCATTCAAAGCATCCTCTGATGTTCTCAATACAATATTACTCCATATCTACTCTCAATACTCTTATTAGTCACTGCTGTATGAACTGTTTATAGGCATTTTTTGTTCCATGAATCCCTTACCAATTAGTTTTAATTGATCTTTAGAAAAGGATTGTAGGTAGAACTGTGTAACTGTTACAACATTTGTGATCTGGCCTACTGGCAAAAAATTGAATTTTTGCCCCCGCTGTTAACCTCTCTCACTACCCCCCAAGTCCAGTCACTGAAGGTTTGAAAATTAATCGCAAGTTACTTATGTTATTTGATCTTAATAGTGAAATGGCTGCCCCTATGATATCCCACATCAGATATTATCCACAGAATATAAAATTAACCTTTGGTTCATAACATTTCTTAATGTTTAAATTGAAATGGCAATTTAAGTTTGTAACATTGCATGTTACTTTTAATACCTTGACGCACAATAGGAAATTCTGATTACTATAATGCTGGATCTATATGAATAGTATTTAAAAATCATTGCCACTGTGGTAACCAAAGAAAGAAATCTTATTCTTTATTATAAAGAGTCTGTTAAAGGTTTTCTTTTTGCTTCAGATTGATTTCCACATGCTTTTATTCATTTCGTAGAAAATGACTTTTCTGAAATAGAAGTGATTATTTATTTTACTCCTTATTTCTGAATCCTAGAATATTCAAGTACTTTAGTCGACTGTGATAAGGCTCAGCAATCAACATTGGAAATAATTATAATAAAAGAAGGACTCAAAATAGCATAGAATTATTATTCCAAAAGTGTTGTCCTTCCGATTTCTTTTATAAAATTCACCTATTAACTGTTGATAAACTTCATATGAAAAATTCACTGTGTGGACTATTGGAGCCAGTATGTAATGTCACATTCTTTTAATTTACCTCCATACCATGGATCTGGATTCTAGCACATTGGTTTTAGTAGCTGTGTTTGCAGGAGTTAGAGACATAAAATGAGGGAGAGGATGAGGATGAAGATGATGAGGATGGTGCTAGCAGTGGTGGTGATGCTAATGAGGATGATATGATGATGATTTATTCCACCAAGTATTTAATTATTTATTCAGTGGATGGCTAATCAATCAATGAAGTAACCAACCGACATCTAGGGCGAATGTTGTGCATAGTACTGATCTTAGTTGGTAGATCACAGGAAGGAGAAAAACTATGTTTCCTGGTATATGCATTTGTTTGTATGTCTGTTCAAACTAATATATGCACAGGGTTAAAAATATTAAAATATAACACAATCTCCTGCCTTACTTCTCTCCCACCTTCTCATTTTAAAAGTCTGTTTTAATTATGTGATTAGCTTTCAATAGTTCTCTATAACGCTCACAGTAATCAATGTTTATCAGTTTTAGATATTATAACTATCTTTTTCATGTTATAATAGATAATAATTTTGCTTACTCAAACCATCTCTTAATTTTTCATTGCAGTGTTACTGTTAATCCATTCTCAATGCTGTTATTAGTCAATTCTATATGGACTGTTTGTAGGCAATTTTTTTTCCATGAATAATAAGCAATATTTCCTAGCTCTTATCTGGAGAGTTAAGAACGTTTGACTTTCTGCCTGACCTTCTAGCATGCCGCCAATCTTAAAAAAAAAAAATACAAAAGACAAATAAAACATTATTACTCTATATTTGTATGGTTCTTAGTTTCCAACATTTTCAGGTTTTGGGAAACCTTTAGAACTATTGATAGCCTCTACTAGAATTTAAAGCAATGGTATCCATATATAGGTATTAGCTACATCCTGTAGAAGGTCCCCTGATATAATTATAAAATAGAGCAGATACTGAGTATTGAGTCCTTTGAAAGAGAAGAAATAACCTTGGTGGCAGAGCCAATAAGACACATTTCAAAGAAGTATTATATCTTATAGGAACAAAGCAAAAAGATATAAGAAAATTCTCCGAAGAAAATGATGGCGGGCACAAGAGAGTGAGAGTGTTAAAAATAAAGGCCTCTGGGTTGGTATTCATTCATGACAAAGAAAGAACGTAAACAGAGAAAGAAACAGTTTTGCTTCTTTTTGTTAAGTTGATATAAGAAGGTTCAAGTTGTAGCCCTCTCATAGGATGCAGACTTTTAAAAGGTCAGTGTGATAGCCTTTGGGTTATTGTGCATTTATATTATTCGGAGCTTTACCCTTACTTGCCCTCAGGTTCACTATCTTGTAAATGAGCACTTTCAGGACAGCAGAGAAAGCTATATGAGCAAATCATTTAACCTTGTGAGAGCTTCACTTAATGTTCCTGGAAAATGAAGGTGGGGAACAAGGTTCTTTCATTTTTTGTTGTTAAAGTGTGTACTATGGATCAGAAGTCAGGATGTGAAACAGAGATGCACTGAAGTTGAGTGAAAGATCTCAGAACAGTATCTTCCATGCATGAAGCCAATTATAAATTATAAACTCAAATATTCATCTTGCCCTATTGATTTCTCAGTACAACCCTGGAAAATGAACTGGGTGCATTTGCCCAAGATCTTACAGTTAAATGATATCAGAACTGAGATTAGAAATCTCATTTCCTCTTTGCTAGTAGAATATTTCTCACTTACCCTCTCAAGTAGGCAGCACGTCATCTTTTATCCATATTCACGATTTATTTCCATTGCATACACACTTTGTGTCCTGTAATCACCATTTGAGAAGTTATGATTGACCTCATCTCTTTATTCTTACATGCTGCTTTGCATAGTAAGACTGAGGATTAAAGATGAGTTGACTTGATGCACTGGCCATTAATATCTTGGGGAGATTAGGAGCTTTGTCAGTGTGATATTATTTCCCACTTGCATTTAATTCTAAAAATGTACATTCCATCTAAACTGCAGAAATGAAATAAATAAAAGTAGTAGGGGAGATTATCAAAGATAAATTTCAAATTAACTCACTGCTCTGCAGGTCAGGAGAGAACAATAGCTTCTTCTGTACATCTTTCATGAGGGTGCCATTTAACATGCATGGTGTTTGCAGAAAGGCCCTGTTTCAAAAGGTGACAGATTTCAAGTCTTTCCAGGATTTTATTTACCTACTTTTTCTTTGTGTGTGAGTGTGTATTTCTTTAGAGTCATTGGTTTGCTTTGAAAAAGATTGCTAAAGGGTGATCTCAGAGCCAGAGAAATTTGTAGGGATGTGGAAAAGAGTAAGAAGAGAGATAAAGAGAAAAGTCCAATGAGTCGTTGCCTGGCAGATTGCTCCTAACAATGGGAGCTCTGCCAGGGCCTTTCATGCGTGAGTCAAGGGCTATTTTGCCATGAAAACTGTAGATTAAGGCAGCTTCTGAAGTCTGGTCTTAAGTGGATGTGTCTATTTCACAACTGGGGAACTCCGCCAAATTTTCAAGTACCTTAGAGTCTGTCTCAAGTGATGATGGGTGCAGGAAGTTACACTGAGGCATCAGAAATACCTGGATGTTGGGAGAAGAGAGAAAGAAACTTCCAGTGTTTACTTGTGTATCTGAAATCAGTCCTTTGGATAAATTCTTAACCCTTAATTCTAATCCAGATCATTTCCCAGCTTAATGTTATGTGTGGCAAACCAATGAAGTCAACTCAAGAGAATGACAATATCCTTCATAGTGTCACAGAATGTGAGGAATTGAAAGCACTCCAGATATCATCTAGGTCAAAGCACTTACTCTGCAGATGAAGATGCTGAAATCCAAAGAGGGTAAGTGTCTTGTCCAAGGTTAAATAGCTTGTTAGTACAATATCTGGGATTAGAGCCCAGATCTCATGACTCCTAGGCCAGTGCTTTGGGTCAAGTTCAATAAAGAGTGTCATATGGCTCAGCCATATGGTCTCAAAGACCCTCAGAAAATCTGAGCTAGCCATTGTTTTCTTTTTAAATTCTATTTATAATTCACCTACGCATAGATGCCAACCCTAATTAGTAAGAGGCAGACTTATAATCTATAGCCTCCATGTGCAAAAGCATAAGCAGGTTAGATTAGGGTGAGGAGGCAAAGAGAAACATGCCCAGAAGGGAAAATAACCCCCCGCCCCCCAAAAAAGAGATTGTTATGAAAATGTGGCTGTTGTCCTTAGCCAGGCAAAAACAAGAAGTTTCCTGTTGTAGAGAGGGTCACATACAGTTGTAGTTTAGGATCATGATATGTAAAAATCTTCAGTGAAACCAGTTTGGATGAGATCCTGAGTCAAAGGAGAGATGCTGGAGATTTCTGAAGGGAACAATGGCTTGTCTCACCATTGTTAATTAAACTCTATAGCAGAATACAGGAGTGATTGTATCGGGGAGAATTTAGAGGTATAAGCCCGAGTATGAAAGTTTTTGAGTGTGTAGATTATTTTATATGTGTCTTGGGGCACATGGGAAATTCTTAAACACACAGATGACAATTTTTAATGTTTGTTTTTGAGTGGCACCAATGGTGAATTTAACATTTCCCCCACATCAGTGTAGCAAGGGGCTCTTTACAGAGTTATGCCATTTAAATAACCTGCCATGTACAATGTCTCCTTAGAGCTAAAAGCCAAACCCTTTCTCATAAAAGTCACCATAGGTTGCAGTAGAGGCCTTGATGGGTGAAAGAGGAAGTTGTACACTCGCCCCAAAGGTACCATTCTAGAGCTTATGAGAGCTGTTGATACAAAGAACCCATATGGTAGGGTAGTGAATAATTTGTTAATCAGTTAGAGTAGTTGCCTGTGATAATGGTTCTTGGATAGACAGCTGAGAGGATGGTCCAGCAGGTAATGAAAAGAGAAGATAGAAGAAATCTAAACAAAGGGAGAAATGGAGCAAGTGACCAGTTCTTACAGCTTCCTTGTTCTATGGTAGATTTCTATTTCAGGGTTAGCTTGAGGCTACATGCTTTAATCATAAATCCTCTTTACTTCAGGTAGCCTGAGTGAGTCTCCATTCTGTGCAGCAAACTGATAAGCATATTGAACTAATTTTTTTTAATATTGCCAAGTTGATAATTAAAAACTTAATATGGAAGATTTGTGTTGGGGACATTGGACTTAGATATTCTCTAGAATCTGCAACCAGTGATGACCAGACATATTTGATGTATAGGGTATTATAACCGAGCTACTTTGAATTAAAGAAAAAAAAAGAAGTAGAGGATTGTTCCAGACCTTCCATTGGGCAATGACATATATTAAAGGGACAGAGGAGAAAGATGTGAAAAATTGATCACAAAGTACATGATTCTTCAGAGGCCCTTACTGCATCATTTGGCTAATGACTTAACCAACCATTTCCCTAAGTGAGTTGTGACCAACTCGGGAATCCTAAAAATTTTACTGGGTATTCCATTTTTCTGAAAAGAAAAAAAAAAAAAAAAAGAAAATTGTGTTCTAAGTTAAATATAGGTAGAAATTGCTGCTTGAACAGGTTTAGTAAATAGACTCTAGGAAAGCAGAATTTTCCAAAGCCTTTGCTATGTGATGGTGGATTGTGAAAGTCTAAAAAAAAAAACCAAGGTAAAATGTGCAGTGGTTTTCAAATGTTTGACAATGAAAGTCCCTACTCTTGAGTTTTAGAAACTGTTTATTTATATCTCAGGGGAATACAGGTCACGATTTGCTTCTCTCACTTATGAATTGGTGTGTTCTCTTTGGTGCTAATCCTTCCCTGATTGCTGTAGATGTGACTGATTGTTTCCTTCGTGGAATTTTATAAAGCAGATAAACCAACAAAAGCTCAGGGTTCTCTGAGTTTAGTTTCCATCACTATGCATGCACTGTGTTTTAGAGTAATTGGTTTCAAGTCAAGCAAATAAACCCAGGAGATTCAAAACTGGAAAAGTACCTTTTTGTTTGTACTATGGGTGAAGTGACTTAAACATTTAAAAAAATTCGTACTTAACTCCACTTTCCTTATTCCCAAATGAATCAACCTACTGTTGGTCTGTCTCTGCTTGATCTTCATCTATCTTACATATTAGGCAGTTAATGAAAAAACCCAGCTCTTGTTTAAGGTCCCCTCATGAAAAATATACTACTGGGTGATTCGAGAGCAAAAGAAATTTCTCCCTGCTTTCTGCCAGGAGCATAAATATTACTGTTAATGCCCCAACAGATCAGAGTGGGTTGGGAAGGAGTGCATGTTAGGAAAACATTTATAAATTGAAACTCTCAGTATTTTTCAGGTCTCATCACAATAAAGGCTCTCTCCAGACTTTGTGTGAAAAAGAACAACAAAACATAGTGACTTTTCATTGAGTTTACTTCACTCCAGGTTCCCTAGTGAAGAATCAGTGATCTGAGAGTGAAGCCATGTGTACCTATGAATCCACATTTTAGTCCTCTTCTTGTAATGATCGTAGTTGGGGAAGGACTTGGGCTAAATGACAAGTGTGCTCTGTGGCCCACGTTTAAACATGCCCCCTTTTTTTAAATATGTCTTTTATTTGCAGAACTCGTGCAGCGAAGACCACAGAAGTAGAAGATGGGAAAAGGCAGGAAGATGAGCGTGTACCAATAATAGTTTCTCTCCACTCATAAGATGGCATTGTAAACCACATGCCTTTGTTTTCATCTTTTCTTTTTTTTGCTCATCTCCCCCGTTCTCTCTGCCTCCTAGAGACACCACCAACACCAGGTTGGTAGACTCTGCCTCCTCTCCCTGAAAAACTACAGAAAAAAATATGTCGTATCCTCTTGCACATGATCATAGTTTCCTACCTAATTTTCACCAGCCTCTCTGCTGGGGAGACAGCAGAGTCTGTTCGCTTTCAAGGTCAAAGTTATTAGAAATGAAGAGGAAATATCATGCTTCCTGAGTCTGAGCCAGCTGGTTTTGAATTACATAAAGTCTGAGGCCCATGCAGTGTTCTTCGCCAGGGAGGCTGCCCATTAATGCTTGTGGTTGAGGGCAAGCTAAGAGCTCTCTCTGAGCAGGCAGAGAAATCTGCATTGTGAGGTTAGTGATTGGAACATGAAATGATCTGACTGGAGGTGAGTCTTTGGGACACGTGGATGATGTGAATGGGAAAGTTAGATAAATGGCCATTGCTTTCCTTTCTGTCTTTTTCATCTGATAAGGAAGGATCATTGAAAACTGTCTTCCCTTTCCAGCATTCATTTTATCAGGTTCATTTTTCTATTGGATTTTGCTTTTCAAGTGCTAATATTTTAAATCTTTTCCCTCTTTGTCTTTGAAAATGTGAAATTCATCCAGCTGCAGCAAGTGACGGAGACAAATAGAATGCACACAAAACGGAGTAAACATTTCACAGGCAACCCCCTCGCCTGCCCAGTGAACCAGGCACACAGATCCTGCAGAAGGGTCTGTGGATTATGCCCTCAACCTGCCAGGACAGAGGGATTTCTCTGGATTTTTAATGTATGCTTCGGCTTGGGAGTACATCTTCGCATATAACAGGGGTCGTGTTGTGAGTGTTAGAGGTGAGAAAGCCATGGAGCGGTGTTCAGTGGTACTGACCTCACCTTCATAATGAAAACAATCCCACACTGATGTTTTATCTCCAGAGGGGAATGTATGGCTCTAATCTTGTGAGTGTCTCTGTACTTACACACACACACACACACACACACACACACACACACACACACACACACTCACTCATATCACTATCTCATTAACAGCATTTTAAAAACAACTAATACATAAACATCTAATAAAACAATGCAGACTAGTCATTTCTCGCTAAATCACTAAGTGGCTATTAGACCAGTAATGACACCAGAAGGGAATATTCAATCTTCTCTCTAGAAAGACAGAGATAGAAATGAATGAAGGAGTCACAGCTGTAGCTGGCACCAGCTTTTTCACTAGTTACCTTTTTATTTTTAAATTTAGAGATAACAGACATGGCATCGATATAGGCAATTCAGACTTGAGGAGGGTCTCTGGCATAAATATTCAATATAAGGTTCTCATACAGATAAAAAGAAGAAAAAAAATCTAGCTAGATACTAAACACATTTAAAAAAATCCCAGATCCCTGTTTTTGCATGGCACAGATGATTTATGTAACATTTGGTCTAAATAGTTTAAAAATCACTAGTCCTGATTGAAAAATGTGTCCCTGATTCCTTTGCTCATCAAGGTAAATGAGCCATAGTCAGATAGATGGAAAGACAGACCCTAAAAAATGAAAGGAAAAACACAAAACAGGATGAATTAGAAGAAGAAAAGTGATGAAAACTACAGGGGCCTCCTCAGAGGACTTGAGCCTGACAGAGAAGAGCATCGCTCTGAGTCAGAGTTACTGGGAGAGCTGTGACTTCCTGTCATTTTTAATGGAATGTTATTAAAGACAAATCTGGAAGAGTGAACCCTTCAGTGCTTTATTTTAATTTATTTATTTCTGCAGAAGGAAACCCTGTTAACCCCAGCAGATAATGTATTCAACAGCTTGTATCCATGGCAAGGTTGCTTCCTAAAAATTTTATGGGATAAATTTAGTTCAACATTTGCACATATTTACACACGAGGTCTCCATTTCAAGGTCTTTGGCTTGAGGAAGAAAGTCCTTCCCAAGGCAGCATGTCTGCCAGGGTGACAGAATAGATGCCCTGTGCGTGGTAAAACTCCCTATATCTAGGACATGACGAGGACATTGCCTTAATGGCCACTTCTCTTGGAATTTCAGAGGACTGCTAACAACTGCAGACCTTTCTATGGTGAAGCTCTCTGGTTCATGTCTCAGACCCAGTCTGACTTCCCCAGGGTGTCTGTCCTTCTTGTAAGTCCCAGAGATGAAGCCTGCTTTCCTTTCCTTTTTAAAAATCACTCCTTGCGCCCCCTTCTAGGTCTTGTCTTCAAAGGTACTGCTCTGGAGAGACACACAATCTCCAAATCTCCCCTATCTCCATCGACCCACTCACAAAAATGCATAAGCCTTTTCTCTTCTAGGGGTTTTAGAGATAATGTTAGGTGGGGAGAAGACCACACTGGAGAGAAAAAAGAGAACATTCTATTAAATGTTCTGTCAATATCTAATAAGCACCTACTATGAACCTGGCTCCAATCTAGATACAGGAAATGCCATGGTATAGAAGCAAAATCACTCTTTTCCTGACTCTTGTAGTGAGAAAGGGTATATGCCATCACTTGATTTTTATGTAAATTCTAGGAAGAAACCTGAATCAGTTTGGGGGTTTATTTTGGGAAGCATACTCAATTTAAAAAGAACACACATTTCTCAGGAACAGTTACTTTGGAAGCCTAAAGGAAGAGAAAATGGGCCATGAGAAAGTCTGAAGCCAAAGCATGCCAGGGATTAAATATGGCGGTGTCACAGATAAAATTGGGCTGTTTGAGGGTGGACAGGATTACTAAGGCATCTAGAGGGGAGAGAGTAAAACCTGCTGGGCAGCAGCAGGGAGGATTCCCTTCCGTAAAGCCACAGGTCAATAAAGTGGGAATTTTATTTCCCTGTATGGTGGGAAGACATGGCAGGAAGTGCCCTGAAATGTTTTATATTTTAAAAGACCACCTGCAGAGAATTCCATTGAGTATCTAGACCACAGCTTCTTTATCTAGTATCTGTCAATGGGCATTTAGGTTGTTTCCAAGTCTTGGGTATGGTGAACTGTGCTGTTGTGAACATGGTGGGCGTGGTGTGTGGTACCTGTGAACTGAGAAGAGAGCTCAGTATCTTAAAATGAGTATGACTTTGGAAACAAAGAAATAAAAAGAAAATAATAAAAAATGGAAACAAATAAAAAAGGCCACATGGTACCACTAAGATGAGGAAATTGAAGGGAGTTCCCCAAACCAGACAGCCCATTTGGGACTGAAACAAACTTATCCCTCAACCTTTGAACTGGCCGTAATCAGGGATCAGAAATTAGGTATCAACTTTGAGATGAAGACCTTGAGTCTCTTTGTTCCTTATAGTATTTCCTTGATAGTAGCTAGATCACTGAATATTGGCCAAGCAAAGATACTTTACTACAGAGTGTGGAATATATACTACAGTGTAGGTATATTTTTTTGTCCCAGTTCATTGTATTCTCATAAATGTGTCATATTTATTCAAGTAGCATTGATGAGCAGATACTTTGGAATTCTGGATGGACTTGATAATTTCAGAAATCAAGTGTTTGAATTTTAGATGAAGTTGATTATTTTAGGGAGATTGATAAATTGTTCCCTGGGTTATTTGGATTGAGATCCATGACATAGATGTGAGGCTGCTGATGGAAATTAAACTCAGCAAGTATTTCTCTTTCCTTAAGTACCAAAGTAGAAATGACCTTGGCTAGAGTGAACATGAAATACAAAGTTTTCACCTGGTGGTGAGAAATAAAATAGGCTGAATTTCTCAGAAATGGTTCACAGCTTCTGTGACATCTTAGCCTTGGAGAAGACAATTTTTAATTTTAAATTGTTGAACCAGAAACATGCAAATGCATTGTTAACAAATTGCCTACCAAATCACCTACCTAGGGTCTTTTCAGTCCTAAAGAATGTATAGGTTCTTTCCTAGAAAAATAACTTTAAAAGACTTTTTAAATTATATGGATAACTTTATGAGATTTATAGATTATTTTCAAGATCATTTATGTTAATCTTATGAAATGTGGTTTTATTTTTTTATACAGAAGTCTAAATTAAAGGGTCCAGGTAGTAAATTACTCCACAAGAATAAACACAACTATAAAGAAGCAATTTCAGATATAAAACAATATGACCTTTACATAGATGGGGCTCTAAAACTAGACATCCACTCTCCTTTTTCATCTGTATTTTTAGAAGATACAAAAAATGTTTCCCCAACATTTGTCACATTTCTTGAACCTTCTCCCTTAACCACATAAACAATCACAAACCTGTGTATAAACACATGTCTTGAGAGAAGTTGCAATCATCCAATGAGGAGCAAAATAGAAACCAGAGAAGGATGAGGAGGGAAGTGTGATTTTTCCACTGGGTAAATGACTCATGCCATCACATCCTTTATCTGGACTTTGAAAAAGTAAGGCTCAGGGGTCACATTATTAACCATCTTCATTTTTTTATAATGAGCATTTCATTAAAATTCATTCATTGGGGTATTTTTCCCCTTTTCCCTGACAAGGGCTTTGCTAGTCACTCAGATGGTACAAAGTCCTGAGGCATCCTTAAGTACAAAATGTAAATTGATTAAAATGTATAGATGTTAAATCCTATTAATCAATAATTGTATCACATTCAAAGCTTTCTCTCCCATCTCAAGATGGTAAGATCTCAGTTCAACTGGGGTAAAGAGGGCAATGACTTTTCTTTCCTTTCCATTCTCCAGTAATTAATCTTTCTTTTTTTTTAATTCTTTGGGGAGTGAGTATTTGGGAGAGGCTCAAAGAATAAGACAATTAAGAAACGTTATTGGTACTCTCATAAGACAGTTTTACATTCTCTAGTCTTGGGAAATGTTTACCTGTTTTTATCCAAGGGATACCTTTAAAGCATCTTAGGAGACCTCATCAGTCTCTGGAAAGTTCTTATCTGCATCTCTTTTGAGAACAATGAGTGCATCCCCTCACTGGATGACTGATTTCTTCATCCTCATAATCTACTTATATAACTTCAGTTAATCTCTGATTAGTCCTGATTTCCTCTACAGACTTCCCTATTGAAAAGAACCTAAGAACACCTACCCTGGCCTTCTGCCATGTAAGGTATATGTTTATTCAAAGGAAATTCTCAGAGATCCTTGAAGATACTGAGGCGTGTAGAATACATAATAGAATCACTTCATTTTACTCTACTTCCAGTCCATCTCATGCCATTCTGAATGTTCAGTTCGAGGTTACATTTAAGTCTACTATAACCCCGAAGTTCCTATAAAGCTCGTAGAAGTCTCGTTGAAGCCTCTCTCGAGGAGATTGGGAAGCCGTCAATCAACTGAGAACAGGGCTCAGAACACAGCACATCCCCAAGGGTTTCTGTCTTCATACCCTTTTCTTCCAACCCTTTTATGTTTTTTTCATGTTGCTGACAGGTTTAAAAGTCTTCTAGCCTATTTCTTTTTTTCCTTACCATGAATCGCACAGCTCCCTTTAGTGTTTGATCTCTCTCTTCACTAAACCCTACACACCTTAGGTGTAATGTTTTCAATACCTTATATAACACGTGACAGGCCAAAAGTTCATTAAAATCACTAGGATATTATCCTTCTTCTAGCTTCATTTATTGAGGAACCTTATATGTGTTGAAGCATATATTTGGGAAATATTTATTTTATTTCTCTCAGTCTGCCTGGATGGATTGCCTGAGTGTGTTTGGTTCTAACCATAGACACTTTGTCTCTGAAGCATAATTGAATGTCCCAGAAGACCTTCATACCTTTTTAAGAACTGTCTTCCTCTATCCCCATCCATCTTCCAACAACTTTAACTGTCCAGCATAAAAGAGTATTTGCTTTTACTTAGAGTCAAAAACCTGAGCTGAAACTCTTCTAATTTTCTATTCCACATGTTGGATTTCCTTGCCAGTAGTACAAGATACAACTTACCTGAAATTCTGTTTGCTCGTTTGCAAAATATGGTGAGAATACCCCCGCTACCCTGGCCCTCCCCATGGATTTGCTCCATGACTAAATAAGATAATTAATTGTTAGGGAAAATATAAGCTTGAAGTATATATGAAATATAAATTGTTATGGCAACTACTGCTACCACTGTCGTTACTGCATCTACTAGTGTGACGCCGCATCGGTAAGGAGGGAGAGCGGAGAGAAGCATGCAGAGGTCACCAGCTGTCAGGGAAGGGGAAATTGTGTTCTGCTCTTGATGGGACCAAGTGTTGCTAAGGGCAAGTGAAGGGCAATGAGCATCTTGTTGGAAAAGAGGAAGGAGGGAGAAGAGAGGGTGTGAGACATTGAGGAGGAAGCTCATGAGAATTCCAAACCAAACATTTCTAAGAGTTTACCTCAGGTTTATCTTGCTTGGAAGAAAGACTTTGGCTTCAGTTTAGATCTCATTGTCTACCCTAAAGTAGGTCATATATCTATGCTCTTCAGATATCCTTAATAGGATTATGTTGAGATCCCTGAGTTAATGAGAAACCTTCTGTTTGACCAAAAGATATAATACCACATCCTTGCCTTAATGCCATTCCTCAGTATTTTTTGCTATTGTCTGCTTAGCATGTGGTTAAAATCTACATGCCAGACAGTATAAATTTCAGAGGCTGGAGATATATAGTACAGATTAAGGAATATGGAGAGAGGACTCATGGACAGGAACATAACACAACTATGTATGGTGTGTGTGTGAGATGTCATCTCCATTCCTTTTCTGCTGCAATCATTGAAGAAAATTATATCATACCTCTCTTTTTCAGGAAGAGATTCTCAGGAGGAAAATACTGAGAACAAAGAATGTTACAGTGGCAGACTGATGTTGATGAAATTGCTTTTAAAGAAGATTGACGAAATGATTGACCTAAAGAATAGATAGTGTGTGTGTTTGTGTGTGTGTGCAAACTGCCGAAGTCTAAGTTCTTTCCAGGGATTGGCTTTCCACATTTCTATATTCCAAAAGATATTTTGAATATGACATTGCATCCCTGCCCTTGTAGAATTGGGGATCGGAGAAACCAGAGACATTGACCTCACCTCTACTCTGTTTTCTCTACATCTTATCTTCTGTTCCTAATGACAACAAACCAAATTGTCAATATTTCAATTAAGACCTGCCCATTATGAACCCAGTCTGTGTTTTAAGCATGGGGATTTATAGAAGTTATCCTCGCTTTTAGTAGAGTGAATTTTTAAAGAGCACCTTGATTTTCTTATAGAAAATAAACAAAGCAACAACAGATGCATTGTCACTAAAATAGCATCCCTATTCATAACGGCAGTGAACCTTCTTATTAACAGTGTCAGAAGGCTAATTAAGAAGATTGTTAATGTGAAGAAGGATGTTTTCATTTTAGATCCACACCTCTCAAGATATAAGTACAACTGACATTTATTGATTCATATTAGAAGATGACATAGACAATGTGAGGAAATGCCTAGTCTCCACACAAAATTCAAAGCTCAGAATTCAAAAAAAAATTCTCCAGTTGTGAAATGAAACCATTTTGCTCTCAAATGGTGTAACTAATGACTTCAGATTTAGCAGAGCATCTATCCAATGTGAAGAAATAAGCACTTATATCTGCTTTCGTGCTAAAAATAATAGTAGTTGCATTTAATTATTTGTGTAGCATCTTATTATGTATTAGAAAATAGTTTCGTATTCAAATGTAGTCCTCATAAGAGGTAAGGCAGTGTCATGATACTTGTTTCTCAGATAGTGATTTAGTGCATGCTCTAGCCACTTTGTGTGAATCTAGTCATTGTAGAGATAGAAAGTATGACTCCTCTATGTTACATTCTTTAGTTATGATAGATGTCACTCTTTCTCAACTAATTGCAAAGGGGATAATTGTCATGAGCTAATGAAATGGACTATCCACCCAACTTTCCTAATAAACACCGCACATGGAAAACAACATGGTGTCTGCTCATGTGAAGCTTGATAAATAGGTCATAACAGTTTCAAAGGAAGTGTAAGTGGTCCTCCTAAGCCTCTACTATGTTCCATGTCCATGCATCCTTCTTGTCCATTTTTTCCCCTCTTCAAGCTCTCTAAATTCTCTTCTACAAAGCCTCCTCCATCTAATGTCCTGCGCTTCTTGTCTTCCCTTGATTCAGGAATTCCAGAAGTCTCAGACCTACAGCACTTCAACATTCACATCTGCTGGGTTTTCTTGCCTATGTATTCCACCAGCTGCATTTTCCTTCCTTCTTGCTCAGTGTCTTCCAGTTGCTTGAGAACAGAATCATTCATTTTGCTTATCAGATGGATATTTTGTCAAGAGAAAAAAGTCATACCTTCCTGGACTTTGCACAAGAGGTAGCATGTCCTTCCCATTGCACTCTTTACATTTGCACTGCATGATTACTTCTGCTGACTAGAAAGGAATAAATAACATCACAAAAGAGAGAGGCCAGACTGTTGGAAAGAAAGGGGAGCCACAGGACAAGAGCCAGTCACTTCGCAGATGCTGCTAGTTGCCGTCCCTTGTGAGTGAACCACATTCTGAAAAGGCATTGATTTCCAAATCTATACAATGTTATTTGAATCCCTGACTCCTAAGCAGCATTCACTAGCACAACATTTCGAAAAACTCTGTGGCCAGCTCCATGGAAATGGATGCCAACACCTGGTCTTTTTAAGTTGATTGAATTCCAACCCATAGCTAAGCTAGTTTAGGAAAAAAGAACAGAATGGAGAATATAAAATGAAAGTTCCAGTCACCTTGTCCCTGAAAAGGTCTTCTTTCTCAGTTTAATCTAAAAGAAACCAGGGTTCTGGGCCTCAGAGACCTGGCCCAGTTTCCTCCAGTTCCACTTATTGGTCATGCAAACTATGAGCTGCTTCATTTCTCAGAATCTCTGTGTCTTCCTCTCTAAATTGTGAAGATTTTCTGTGCTTTCCTTGCTCAGTTCTCATGGTAGGGAACCAACAGAGTTTAGGTGAAATATGTGAAATGTGAAGGTTAAAAACTTGTTACATATTGATTTAATCCTATTATCTTTTTTTTTCCACTATAGTGTAAATGTTTCTGGTCAGAATTACTTGGCCTTGACTTACACTAAGATAAAATTTTTTACCAAGTTCTTCAGTAATGGAAGCCAGAAGTGCTTAGTTTTTAAATACGAGGAATATTTTTATAACTGCCTGAACTGTAAGATCCATATTTGGCCCAAGCTCAGATTTCTGAATTATTGTTTTTCTAACCAGGACTGGAAATAAATAATGGCAAATGTTTCGAATGTATTCTTGACATTTACCAGAACAGATGATATTAGAAAAAAGGGTAAATACAACATATCTATCATAGTATATGCAAAAATCATTTACAACAGAGTTCAATAACCATTAACTTGTAAAATTTGAGGAAAACATGTCTCCGGATATGTTTACCATTTTAGATGAAATTTTCATAAATATATAACACATTTCCAAAATTCAATAGATAATATATAGTCAGCAGTCAGCACTATATAAGTTAACAGTATTGCAGAACCTAATTTTATTTCTTCAATAATTACAAAGAATGAAATGCAATAACCAAAAATATCTTTTTTTAGGCAAGCACATAGTTCTTTTAAAAATATGAAATATAACATTTTCTGTGATTTGAGACTAGCACAAGCAAAAATCAACATAAGGAATCTTCCACATTGAGAGATATAATTACTAATGGGCTTCTTGCTCTTCTGCACTTGGTTTTAAGGGTTTGGTTAAGTTAACTCTAGTTAAGTTAACCAGTTAGCCTGGTTCTAGGGGTTCTGAACTTTAGTCATAAACTAAAGAGATGCATTCTGGGTAGCTAAGCATACTTCCTGTAGAGTCAGGAAAGCTCGAGAGGCCACCTTTCTGGAAAGACCCAATGGGAAATCAGCCAGGCATTTTTGTGAGCAAGAAACCATTCTCCTTTAAGGTAGTGCTCTTGTGTGAGTCGACTTTCTTCCCTGGAAGGCAGACTTCTTGTGACTAGTTTATTTACTGGAGAATAACAGATATGTGTTTGCTGGACTCTCTCCCTTTCTCAGGATTCCTTCTGTATCCTTCCTGAGGCCACATGCAATTTAATATGATTTTAGAATTCAGGATAAAAAGTGACACGTGGATCTGTGTGGCAGTGTTCCAATTTTTTTTACAAGTGGCAAGCACTAGCAAAGAGAAATCTTAGTGAAAGCTCTCCAACAGCACAAACAACAACCAGGAGCAAAGCGTCACTGGCTGTTTTGTTAGATGAGCCCTCACCCACATTCCCCTTGAGCTCTGGCAGAGATTTCTTCTATCGTCTCTGGAGGGTGAACTTAGACCAGAATCGCTGCCCATTTTTTTCTGAGGAACATGAATTAATAAAAAGTCACTATCAAAGCATTCCATTTGGCAGTTCTACATACAAATTTATTAAAAATGTATTTATCAAGTAGCTATTCAAGAAAAACCTGTTGCATAACAACCTGTGGCTAAGCTTGGTGTCTGATGTGAGGTGTTGAGGTATCATTTGGGTCACATCTCACATGGACCACATTGTCATCCCAGATGCTAATTTGGGGAAAACATTTGTCCTGCTGAAGAAGGGGTTTCTTACTTTATCGCTGGCCATGCTTATGTCAGTTTCTTCAAACTCAGGTAACATTAAACCAAAAACATAGAGATGAAAAGACTCATCTTTTCCTGGCTGCTTTTTACTTTACAAATCCCTCCATCCCTCTTGTTTATATCCCCCAACTGAATTCATGTTCCTGTTTAGTTGCTTTGCAGATGAGTATGATATCATGAATGGAGGATAATAACTTCAGGTGGAGAATAAGCAGTAAAAAAAAAAATCAGCTAATAGTTTCATTTAAATGTCCTCAGTAGTAAAGAGCAGGAAGAGGAAACCTAGACAATATATAATCTAGGAGCTGAATTATTTTCAAATGGAATAATTTTCAGAGTTCCACTGAGTGACAATAGCTCTTAAATCACATGAAGAGAAAAGCTTATTTCAGCTTCTGGGTGTGCGTGTGACTTTTTTTTTTGCTCCCCAAAGCTAGAATTGCTCTGATAATCAGCACACAGAAGGGTTGCCCTGCTGGGACTAAATTATAAATAAGAGAAACGTTCAGTGCCCTCAAAGGATTTTACCTGTGGTAATAGTGCTTTCCATCTTTAATACACTTCACTTTTATTATAGGATTATTGCTTTCAACCCCTCTCCTAAATGTACAGTTTTGTCAGCACAATATCTCATACAGATAAATAACATTAAATAGGGTTACAGTGATTATTAAACATTTCTGTGACATCTTGTACTTCACAGCATCATTATCAGGTGGGTGTCTAAAAGACAGGACAGCTTCTTACATTGTGCAGCAAACATGACTTTCTTCTGTGTATGATGAAAATAAGACTAGACTGAGTCCACCATGACTGAGCAAATGGTTTATTTATCCAGGGACATTTGCAGCCCTTCCAGGTGACTGTCACATCGCTGATGTATTTTGTCTTGGGTAGGCAGATGATGATTACACTCTTTTGCAGAGGCATAAACACTGACAGAAGAGTAAATGAATTGCTATGTTAAGAGCAAATGTTGAACAAAGAGCAGGACAAAATAACCCTGCAAATTCTTGTATCCAGGATGCTTCCTCATGCATGGAACATTCAGAATATGATCTGATTCCACAAGTATTGACTGGTATTATTAGTCACATGATTATATGCTGAATGATAACCACATGGAACTTCCTCTTGGTGTATTATGATTCATGTCTGTTCACAGATCTCATGTAGTTTGACCTCTGATCAGGGTCCATGTTCCAGTGAATGGTATTTGATGATCATTCAAGTGTTAGTTGATGTACAACTTTGTAGAAATGATGTAGAACTGCCAGTCCTACTGCCACTACTGCCTTTACTTTGACTCAACTAGCTCTGTCTTTTGTTCATGTGCACCAACATCAGCTGTGACATTGATTGAAAAAATGTTAAGAACATAAGTACAGTGATGTCCTGTTCCTTCCAGAGTTCCTTTTTGGCAACCTTTGCCATTGGTCTCTTCCATAATGGGGCTGTGCCTTGTCACCTCTTACAGGTTGTCTTGGATGCTCTCAGTAAGAATCTCCCTCTTGGACTAGCTCCATGTTTTTTGGACTTAGATTATGTACTTGTGAGAATTCTTTATCGATATCTATATTTTTATTTAATATCATCACAAAGTCCCTCTTTTCTTAACAATACCTTGTTAGGTTCTTATGCAACTTCTACCCATGAAACTTCTTGACTCTGTTTTGAACTAATTTATTTTTTGCCTGAACTAATTCTTCGATAAGCCTTAAGTTCCTTAGGTTGACTCATCATGCATAAAGTAGCATTTTTGGTTTCAAAGATAGCTTTAGCAGGTGCGCTGAACCCTAACATAAAGGAAGCAGGTGGATGTCTGCTTACATTCTTTCTAATCTGAGTATCTCCTAATTAAAAGTAATGTTCTCTTTGCTCCACCTTCTATTAGGATAAAAGAAAAATCTTACACTATGGAGAAGTTAGTGCACATTAACAAATATTTCCCTGGGTATATCCTTTGTTCTTAACTTCCAAGCAAAATTTTGTTGAATCCATTTAATCAGTTAGCTCTAGTTTTAAAACACCACACTGCTAAGCCTACATGTCCTGAACATCTGTAGACTTTAGGTCGCTTCCTATCTTCTTAGGTATTTGCTTACATATGTTCATGAATTTAAAGTTCACAACATTTCACTTTTGTACCTTTCTCCAATTTGGTTTTATTTATCAAATGTAGAATGATACTGCCACTTATTATAGCTCCTGTTTGTTGTGGGAATAAAATTAATTAGTACTAGGTCTCCAGTTGGAAGAATGGAGATAGGAGAAAGATGTATAAATACAGGGAAGATGAGAGAGAAGTGTTGATTACTTCATTATTGCTAGAAATTTTAATCCTCTTAAGCAACAGATTTTGAACTTCTACCCACAACCCTTCTTTCAAAAGTCAGAGAACCCAATTCTGTTATCTTGATGATTTTTCTGCATCACCCTAATAGCCTAAATAGGTACACAATAGAAAACACAAGGCCATTATGTGTGACTTTTTTCTATTGTTGTCATGATTACTAGTTAGGTAAATTATGTTTCTTTCCACTGTACTATACCCCCACCCCATCACCTACACATACACACACATTGGATTTTTAAAAAAATGGTCAAAATGGATAAATACAGATTTTTTCAGATTTTTTATGGAAAAAGGAAAAATAACATTGTAGCAATGTTTATAAAATAGTCAACACATTTTTTTAAAGTTAAAGAAAAAGAAAAGCTTATACTGTGGCAACAGCTTCTTAGATGTTAGTGCTAGATATAATTCCTATCAACTATCAAAATACATCTATACATACATATAGATAGATATGTAGTATGTAGATATATATTTTATATATATGTATATGTGGAACTGTGTCAGTACTTTTAACTGAATTTTGTGCATTTAATTTGTTAATACTGATGAAAATGGATTATAGCATGCAAGTTCATTTACTATTATCCTATAAAATTTTTTGATTGGAAAATGTTGAAAAAAAGCAAAACAAATAAGCAAACAAAAAAACAACAAACTAACAGAAACTGTTACACTAATTCTGGTTGACAAATTCCTTTTTTTTAATGACTTCTTCAGCTTCAACCTATGGTTTTAAGTAACTTGAGAGATGAGGGAAACTTATTAGTTCAGCACCTAGAAAATTCTCAGTAAGTGTATTTTGAATTCATTACTCAAAATATAGTACATGAATTAAGGATGTTAATTTAATCTGAACCTATATTTTAAGCATTAAAAGGCATAAGAAATAATTTTTTGGAAAGTAAACAATACAGTGGTAGAGATTTCAGTTCAAGAATACTTAATACATTAAAAAACATCTATTTTATAAACATTGCTCCTTTTATTCCTACTTCTCGACAGTTCGTGTCATTTATTTTTCTTCTATTATCCAAATCCTAGTAACAAGAGCAGCAAGATGATAATGAAAAAACAGAAGCACAAACTACACAGTACAATAACAATTTATTTTTAATCATATTCCAGTACAAATCAGTGTCTGCCAAATTCTAACACATGGACTAAGTATGGAAACTGAGAGAAAAGTTCAAAGGCAGTCAGAAGGGAAAATGCAGATTCTGAAAATTGCCTCATCAATATGAGACAGACCAGGCAGGCAAACTCTTTTGAGGTGTTCACGATGAAAAGGTGGTTTGGTGAGAAAATAGAGAGGGAGTAAATAGAAAATAACCAGTAGAAGGCAGAGATGAATCTTAACCTTAGAAGGTGTTCTGACTCTAATCACTTAGCTCATGGTCAGCCACTTTTTACAGAGAAGTGGAGCATGATCATTCAGGTTCTTTTGGAGAGACCGAGAGAGAGAGAGATACACAGAGATAGAGACAATGACAGGGACAGACAGGCAGAAAGAGGAAATACGTTGCATATTGTTTGAACATTCTATCTATTGATCTTTTGATCTGTAATTCAAAATAAGAGGGTAATTCCACCTTCATAAATAGATTGCTCAAAGACAGTAGGAATTACTTTCTATCTGTGATTACAACTACAAAGCCAAAAGAATTTGGGGAGTTTATATCTTCTATTATGCATAGCAGTGTTTATTGCTCCTCAAATTCATTACAGGAATATTTTCCTACTCCTATTTTCCATTTTCTATGAAGATAAGGGTGGGTTTCCATTTATAACTGGTAAGAGGCAGCACAGCAGATCGATGAGGATCCAGGATGGATGTGGGTAATCATGGGGGTCCTTAGTCTGTTTTGTGTTCATCAAGGCTGGTATGAGGTAAAGATAGTATCGAAAGGGACAGCAGTGTGTTTGCTAGAAGAGGTCACACATGAACTCACATTTTATATACAGGTAGGGTCTTCTGTCCTCCTTATCCGTTTCTGAAATTATTAAATGCTTTGATGACCTTTTGAGGAAGACTGAGAAATTCTAAGTAGTGTTCAACCAGTAAATGACAGCACTTAATGACACCAGAAGGATTCCGCAACTCTGGGGGAACAGACTAACATGCCATAAAGCCCTAGAAACAATTTACCTGATTCTGAGAGGTTATTTATACTCAAAGTGAGATGCTTTCATGAAAGAAAAGAAAGTTAAACAACAAAAAAGTTAGATACAGCTAAGATATTGAAATTAAATAGCAAACAAGTAGTTCCAGATTTTTTCCATGGTAATAGATTTTTCTACGACCTCTTTAGCATAGATTCTTACCAATAGAGCATGGCATTATTTGTACATCTGCTGAATCTGCGAAGGCTAAAAATATGCATAAAATAAAAGATTAGCCAGGAGATGAATGGTTACTCTTGTCTTTTAATCAAATTAAAAAAGAAAACACCATGATGAACATAAATATAAAACATAAATGTAGTTCAAGTTCTTTGTTTCAAAATAGAAAGCCAAGACACATTAGTTTATTTCTTCATGAAGAAAATGCATCTCCTCATTAGCCAATGAGTCATCATGAGACAAGTTTGAAACTGACTCAACTGCTCCCTCTCTCACCATTATCAAATGGTTAGCTTGGGAATTCTCATTCAACACGTGTGGGAAGACCACTCTAGATGGTCATTGTATCAAACAGTGGGACTTACCTTCACCAGTGAAAGGATGCCAACTCAAAACTTTGATATAGCAGTTCTTCGTTTTTGTTTTCCAGTGTTATTTTTGCCTTTCTCCAAATACTTAATTTGTGTTCTCCATTCCATGATATAATTGGACTCGTGATGTCTTTGTCCATGCACAAATGTACTACTAGACAAAAGGATCATCAACCCATTCTTGTATTTGTTTATGTTATGTATATTTGTTTGTGCTTCTGTAATTCGTTAGACAGATGTAGAAGTGGTCAGTGTTGTCAAAGCAGAGAAAAAGGGCTTTAGTAACTCCTTTCGTGTTAACATCCATCTCCTCTTTCCCTGAACTTGCTTTTCTAAAATCCAGTCTCCAGGTAGTCTCTGGTGGAGTAGCATTTGGGTCAATCGCCTTGAAAGGAGCAAACCACACACCCCAGGGTTCAATTCCTGGCTCTGGGGGCAAGCAACCAGGGTCAACAACTAAGTTAAAAATAAAATGAAGATGATTCTTCCTCCTCTCTCTTCCCACCTACCTGCCCACTCACCTTCATTCCATCTTGCACCTTTCCTTTAAAAAAATTAAAAAAAATTAAATCCTGTCTCCATTTTATCACTGGCTTTTATTTTTCTCCTTTTCACAATTGCGTCCCAATACATGATGTTTTTTCCCCTCTCCTCAATTCGGATAGAATATATGGGGAAATATCCAATGTGCTTTTTCATTTCTCTCCTTACTTCCTAGCTCCCTTCCTGGTAACAAAAAGTCCGTGAATAAGTCTGCCCATGACAGTAACCAAAGTCCAGCTTCTCAGTTAGAATCACTGCAATCTATTTTGGTCGGTGCATTATCCCTCAACAAGTTACATTTTATGCTGTGTCCATAGAGTAGATTAGAATTTTATGACCTAAAATGGGAGGTTTAACAAAAAATGTTTCCTACTGTGAGTAAAGTAGAATATTTTTGTTTGACAATCCTTAAGCAACTAGCACCAACTTTTTATTAGCATAATCAAGTTTATTTGCTAGTTTTCATCTGAAGAAATTTAAAATATAAAATATACCAACCTGGGAGGAAGCAAATGTGGACTCTTTCAAGTTCTAAAAAACTTGGAAAAAATGTTCAACCCTTCTGAGCTTTCTTCCTGCTTTGTAAGATGAAGGTATTTATTCAAGAATAATTTTTACCTGAGAAAACATTTCATGGTGGTAATAGTATGACACCTCATACTTGTGTCCTGAAAATAAGCTAGACCATGTATGTGAAAGGGTGAATTCTATTTCTGTTTCATTGACCTAAGTCTTGAGCTAATTCTCTCTTGTCCATCAACTCTTTACAGTGGAACTATTAGGATATCATTATATCATCTTATAACATTCTTTGTTTCTCTCTCTATAAAACTTCAAGAATCACTCCTAAAATGTTAGGAAAGGAGAGTCTATCTGGCCCAGTCCTCTCATTCTCTATGTGAAGTAATTGAAGTCTGGAGAAGTAAACTGGCTCTGTCAAGATCCCAGAGCTAGTGACTAACACAATCTGAACTTGAAGTTTTTCTTTAAACTCTGGTATTGTTATTGCTTTTTCTATATATAACCATTCAAGTGGGATGGTCTTAATATGATTAGGTCTTAACATCTTCTGGAAAGGGATATTCAGTGTGAAACAGGGAGCCCTCCTAAAACTCGCAGCTGAAAGGTTTCCTGTCACCTCCAACATATGTTCAACATTAAAACTCCTTTAGCAAGTCAAACTTATGCAGGGTCCAGCCATTATAGTTCCCGGGTGCTTCCAGGGATGCATTATCTGGACCTGAATGAGAGTGGCCTTATGAGTGTTTCATTGCTTATTAGTCCATGATGACCACTGTAGGACAGAGGTCTACTGGACCAGACCCATGTATGGTGTTACTGAGGTCATTCTCAAAAACTCTGCTGCTAGGACAAGTTGGTCTAGATCTCCAATTCATAAAGAAACTGTGGTCTGTCTAACCACACAGCCTCAATTGCAGCCATTCCTGCTTGAGTCACCTAGGGCAGAAGGACATTCATTCTTGTAGCTACCTAGGGAAATGGAGTACAAAGGTGAAGGAAAATTGCCCTTTCACCATGCTCACTGACAGTCATGTGCCATTTCTGTCACCCCGTGAAGATGACAATTTTCATCACAGTAAAGGTCTTGTATGTAATAGATTTTCAGTGAATAAGTGACCAGTCACATATTATTAGGACATATTTCATACACATCTCTGGCCTAAAGGTATATAGCTTTACTTTGGAAAGCTCAATATAAAACAAAGCAAAACAAAAATTTATAAGCAAATAAGTTGGAATCAAGATTTGAGATGGAAAAGTTGATTATTCAAATCTTAGAAGAATTTTTCACTTTAAAAATGGTTCCGTGTTGAGTTTCTTTAAGGAGAGTGCACCCATGGGAATGTATGCGTACATTCACATGTGAAAAATGTAATACACAGAGCTGTTCAGGAAGCAATCCCTTGTGCAGACTAAGGCATAGTTATACCATATGTGAGCAATTCTCTTGCTTTAAACAATGAGACATTGAAACCTGTGTGCACTTTCACAATCACGCATTCATTTGTGATACTGACCAAGGGATTAAGCCAACAGCCATGTGGTTTTAAAGGTGATTGTATATATGTCCTTATTTGCCCAGGACAGCCAGAGTTTACCCTCATTCGTCTGCAGTGATTATTCAGAGTCCCCTCCTCTTTTTTCTCAAAAGTACCCTAGTGTCCTGGTTTAGGTGATGAATTATATGGTCACTTTAACAATAAGTTACTGCACAATGGAAAAAGCTCCATGTTGAATATAGAATGGTGTTATGCACATAAGATTCACCCAGGACTCAGAACAGTGCCATTAGGGCCTTCATGCATTAGTTGATTATATTTTTCAAAACTTTAGCAGATATTACTGTGTGCCAATAAATGAATTTTGAGCCAGTTATTGGACATTGTATGTAGGGTGCCAGAGATTCAGATAGGAGCATGATCTTGCATGCTTTCATAGAAAGAATTAACTGTGAGTGGGCAAAGTATATAATATGGATATTGGATATCTTTGTTAACATTAAACAGCTCTATAGATGAGTTAACATTACAATCAGTAGTTAGTAATTAACATTGTATACGTGAGTGAGGAAAGGAGTTTGCATGTTTTTCCTACCTTGCTTGTGTTCACACAGCTCATATAAGGAAAAGTGGAAATGCATAGCCATACGTTATTAAAAATTTTCACGTATCCTTTCCTCATTTTACTGCTTAGGCTTAATTGAGAGATGCATTAAAGAACCTTGTGCTTACAGCATATGAAAGGGAATGGACAGATATGATGACAAAAAGAAATGGTAGAGTTCTACTCAAATTATATCAACTTTCTGAGTGGTTAGGGTCATGCGACTGGAAGAAAATTTGTCACTTGTCTCTATCCGGGAAATTGTGACTCATGTGGATACTAATAAGATCAGAGCGGCTCTTTGCTTCACTGAATGATCTGATGATGCATAGATTTTCCCATCAGGATAGACTGCTATTGTACCTATATTCAACCCCTAAGAAAGTTACTGCCTTTTCTTTATTGCGCAGAACCCCTGACCTAATCTTTAAAAGAATAATATTTCTTTAAATGTACAAGCATTTCTAAAGTTATATGAGAAAAATCCCAAAGAGACAAAACAAAAATGAAAAAAAAAATCAATAAAAAGAGCAAAGAAATGAAGAACTGTAGCAATTCTGAAATACACACCAATTACTGAGGTCCACCTTCAAACAGAGGGATTCTACAGTTGTCACATTTTCCAACAAGCAATGCTTCTTTTTGTTGTCTTCATAAATTGTAGGACTCAATGAATGTCAGAGGAGCAGAAGAGCCTCCAGGCTAGCATTCAGCAACGTAGAAGGAAGCTGGTTGTCTTCTCTCAAACCCCCCACCTACCCCTGTGAGCTCCTCAGTTATAGCTAAGAAAGAAAGAAAAGCCATGCCCTGCAAGAGATGGGATATGGATTTATGCCCAATTTTGGTATTCCAGAAAGGAAAAGGGATTTTGACTAGGTAGGCAAGAGAACATTTGCAACTGACATGATTACTTTGCATACCAGAGGAGTCTCATTATAAACAAGAGTAAGAAGGGTGGTTCTGTCTTACCTACCACAAAGAAAAGTGGAAAATGTCCACTTTTATTAGTTTAGGAATTGTCAGGGCAAACTGCAAGAAGGATGTATTAGTGCTAGATGTAGTTACAGATTACTGAAAGCCCAAATAAAGCAGCTTCCACAAATGAGGGCTTTCCGCCTTCTTCAAGGTAAAATAGCCCAGAAGAGAGAGCCAGGGCTGAGATTAAACCAGAACTTTCCTAGGTCTGTCATTTGACTTTGTCATTTTTAATGTGTCACTTCCATCCTTGAGGTTCAAAGGATTTTCTAAGGCTCCATTTACTCCAGCCCTACCTCCTTCAGAGAATGTTTTGGAACCTCTGTCCATTGACTTTTCCTGTATCTCCTGGCCACCCAATCTGCAAGGGAGGCTGTACAATGGTGGGTTTTAGTTGAACTAATTGCCTATAATATTGATAATCGTTCATGGAAGGAGAAGGGGAGAATAAATTTTAGGGAGAACATAGACAGAGATTGCATTTTTATTATTGGCAGGCCCATGATGACTGGAAAAGAGAGGTCCTCACCCCAACGAACCCATCATAAAGGTAGTTACTGCTATTCCTGACAACATCTCTGTTGGCTTAACTTTGCAGTGCCCAGAGGGGCAGGGATGACCTGGCTTAGTGACCTCTCTTTTCTGCAAATAAGAGAATTCTCTAGAAATTCTGATGGATGTTTACGTATGTGTGTGTGTGTGTGTGTGTGTGTATCCCCCCGACTGGATAATAAGACTTAAGGAGAAAGGGAGTACAATTTTTTCTGACATAAGAGAAGTGCCAGCAGAAACATCATTGTACAAACACCTGAAGAAACGGACAAGAAAGTGAAATTCCTTACTATGCTAGTTTTCCTGATTCAAAATGCACCCCTTAATGGAGGTTAGGTAAGAGATTCAACATACATGGAGGTGGAAATATCAACTCATAATTATGAGTTTCTCCTTCCATGACCTCCATTACTATTGGTTAACAAATAGAGCTGGATTTCCTCAAAGTTGTTAACATTCCATAGTTTAGTGCTACTTTAATGAGTACTTCTTATATTTTGGACATGGGAATATGGACCCTTAAAAGATGCAACTTCTGTCTTATATTCAGCACACTGGATAAAGCAGGACTCGGTACATACAGGAATTCTTAGTTTTGAATGTCTGTTTTAAGATCGTGGTCAAAGATGCTTGACCGCAGAGCTCTAAGCTGATACTATATTACATAGTTCTTTCTAGGATGGGAAATCAGTGAGATAAGAGACATAAATTGCTGGTGTGCCCTGGTGGAGCAGTGGTTAGGTCAGTCACCTCCAAAGGAGCACAGGCCACATATCCCTGGGTTCAAATATTGGGTCCAGAGGGACGTAGCCAGTGTAAACAATTAAATAAAAATAAAATAAAGATCTCTTCCTCTCCTTTCTGCTTGCCTGCCTAACTGCCCACCTTCATTCCTGTCTGCATCTTTCCTTAAAAAAAACAAACATAAATAAATGTAAAGTGCTTAATAGGTGACTGCCAGCAAGGAAAGGAAGACCCAGCAAGTGTTGTTGTCTTATTATTGTCTTATGAGCTCCAGGGTTGGTTATTGTCATTGTTAGCTTTCGTGTTGCTCTCTTACCATTCCTTGTCCACATCCCTGTTTTTTCCCTTTATAACCTTTCTCACAATCAGACAGAAATACACCACATACACATACATGCAGACACACATGCACATACAAACACATGCACACGCCTGCGTGCACACACACTTTTTTTCTCTCTTCCTGTGTCCTCTTTCTTTCTTCTTTATACACTTTTCTGTGTGCTTCTGACCTTACCTCTGCAGGAAATAACTGTCTTTCTATGATGTCTTTGGGGACTTTGAAACTAATATACTCAAATCTGGACAGATGGCATATATACAAGTAGCTGGTCAATAGTTCACTTCCAATATATTCATCTTCCATCACTAGGCTCTCCAGAAATAATCACGAACATTCCCTATTTGTTGAACCTTCTCTGCCATGCAAACTACATGTCCATGGGTTCCAGTCCATCATTTCCTCACATTCCTTTGTCTCTTGATTTCCACTCAGGTGTTGCTT
Source organism: Solenodon paradoxus (assembly GCA_004363575.1). Lineage (NCBI taxonomy): Eukaryota > Metazoa > Chordata > Mammalia > Eulipotyphla > Solenodontidae > Solenodon > Solenodon paradoxus. The sequence goes on along the minus strand of RJWH01002359.1, from coordinate 105,237 downwards.
CCTCTGAGTGATTTGTTGCTTGACCTTTCTGCCCTCTTCCAAAGTTCTTGGCTTGCAAGCAGCATAATAAATTCCCATCTCATCATCATTAACTGTCATCTGGAAATCCACAGCCAGGTGAAGGGTAGACTAGGAACCCATGTCTTGTCACTAAAGCATGCTGTATCTCTAATAGCTCATTAGCATACCATACACAAGCATCCTGATTTTAATTAGTTACGTGGTGTGATAATTAAGTAGTGTTTCTCTGCAGTTTCCCCTTGTGTGGGGATAAAAAGGATAGAAGAGGTTGACTGGTGATGGGAAGGGGTGTTAAAGCTAAGTATAAAGTTTTAAATAATTGTGACCCTGGAGACAAAACAACTAGCAAGCTCTCAAGGGGAGAGAACAAAATGCTTCTCTTCTGTTATAAAAAGAAAAAAAATCAAGACACAAAATCCTCCCTCTTCCCTCCATTCTTGCTGGTAATTATTTGAAGGAATAAGACTTAAAAAACAAGTAAACCAAAGATAAATATATATGAATAGGAGTCCAAAAGAGTATTTATTGTCATGGATTTGGTTATGGGAGTTCAGCGTGTGCCATAATGCTAGCCATGTAAGGAACAAAGTTAAGGGATAAGAATAAGACGAGGGGAAGACAACTACTACAATCATGATCTGACTCAGGAACCCCAATGGAGCTTTGATTGTTCATTGCAGAAACACTTCTGGAAACCTATCTCTGAGCCTTAAAGAATGACCAAGGTAGTTGCTGTGTTAAATCTTTTCTTCTCACTCATGGGAAAAATGGTGCTCCACTTTTCTGGAGAGATCTCATGGCCTGGGTTTGAGCAGAGTCACTGAGGAGGGGAAGCATTGCCCTCTCAAGAACTCTATCACCAGGAATAATGATTTATAGGGTTATACAAGAGCAGCAGGACTTATAAATGAAACCATATTCTGGCAGAGTAATAACTGTTGGGTTTCTTCTGAGTGGGAAGCAAGATGGCAGGACTGTGAGCCCTCTGTCTATGAATTTGGAAAGTTCATCACAGGGGCACATGTAAAACTGTATTAATATAAAGCACCAAGTGCAGCTCCTTATTGAGCCTGAATAGTATTTCAGTCCCGTAATCTCTTGGAAACCATGTCTATGTCCAACAAGTGCTAAATTCCCAATTGAAAATAAAAATTCTAGCATAAACCTTAGTCTTTCTCTAGGTGATCCTCAGAAAAGCAAAATTGACAGATCTGGTTCTTTGGGATATATATTTTTTCTTGCCAAAGATAGTGTTCAGTAAAATATATGCAGCATTATGTGCCTGTTTAAAATAAGACTCTTTTCAAACTACACCTCCTTCAACTACAAATCAACATTTAGAGAAGTTACAATACACTTGTTTTACATGGACGTTGGAAAACAACTGTCAAATTGCTAGTAAGAGTGTCAAAAGAAAATAGATGACTCTAAAATAGAGGCTTGTAAAATGCTTGGATTAAAATAAAATAGAGCTGATTTGTTTAATGTTTATCCATCAATGCCTCTATCCCCTTTCTCTTTATCCTTTCCCTTCTTAGGTCCCTTGTGATTCACAGCAAATCATAAATGCCAACTAATCTCCCTTAGCTCCAGTGAGCCTTGCAGAGAGTCTGACCTCAGAGCAGTGTTGTGCCCAGTTCAACAGGGTGGCATAAGAGCCATGGCTTGGTGTCTTGAGAGCCACCTTCTTCCAGTATATGGAGCGTATTAAAAGGTCATTGCATTGCTCAAGCTTGATCATCAATTCGATACCATTCTCCATCTTGGTTCAGAAATGAAGTCCATATTAAGAATGTCATCTGAAAGAACAGAGGGAGGACTTTCTTAACTTTCATCCCAGAAGAATGAATTTTAGGACTCTCCCAGAGACAGAGGAAGAGACAAGGCAGATAGCAGAGTCTATTGAGCATCTTCCATTTTGATTTTCTAAACAAATGAATCCTAAACTAGGGCTCTGCAGAGCTTATAGATGACTTCATACTAAAAGGTGACACCTTCCTCTAATGAGACAGGCAGGTGGTAACAGCCAAGTGCAGGCTGATGTGCAGACATGCTTCATTACCACCCCTCCTGGCTGCTACCAACCATCATTTCAGAGGGAGCTTCTTGGAATGATGCGGACTTCCTGTGTATTTGCTGCTCCTTCTCCCAAGCAACAGAGTTTGTGCCTTTCCCATCTGCGGAAAGAAACCACAGAGGAATCCTTCTCACTTTCCAAAAAATTCTAACTTCAGTGGGCTCTAAGCCGTGATGCCATCATTTCTTAGAAATCAAAGGATGCAGCAAAGAGAACACTTTTTTCTCTGCAGGTTACTATTGAGTGATGTTAGTGGATCAAGTTATGAATTGTTTGGATTGAGTTTTATAAATGAAAGTCATATTTGTAGAATGCTACTTAAAAACAAAATGATTGATCTAATGAGAAACAATATAAAAGTTGTAATCTTGATATGCGCTTGGTGGAAGTGAAGTTGAAAGTATTACTCAAACGTGGCAGCCAGTATACATTTTTGTAGCAAATATATAAGCTGTGTAGCTATTTATCCTTTTGTATGGTAGATTAATCAATCCCTGTGATGGAGAGCATGCCTGATTCATTCTCATCACCTTCTCATCTTGTCCCAGTTACATCCTTTGTTATTTTTGTCATTTGCAAATTAAATGAGAGGTCTTATACCAATATTTTTTCCCCTCCCTCTTCGACAGTGTTCTCTTCTATTAGACCATTGGAGAGCAGACAGGTTTCCCAGTGAGGATGGTATAATGACTGAGCTTATCCTATAGAATATTTTCCCAGCAAAACTCCAAGTTTAGGATTCCACCAAACCAGACTTCTGAACTTTCTATTAACTCTTCACTTGCAAAACTAGTGTCTGTGAATGTATTTGAACCCCTGAAGGTCTGTACGCACCTTGTGAGGGACCTGGAAGAGGATGGCAAATTTGCAAGTGTGTGGCTTGCTTTGTTTTGATTTCGTGCCTCCCCAGTAAATGTCCTTTCCCTTCTGCTGTCTGCCTTCTGAAGCACATGGCAGCCTTTGAACTTCCCTGATCCCTTTAAAAGATACATTAAGTGATGTACAACCAGAAAGGCACTGCAGTCTGTTCTGTGCAATTGCAGCTTTCCTGATACAAGTCTGTACACGTTTTAGTAACTCTGTGTCAAATATACCAAAAATGCCTGCTACCTATTTGGTGCCTAGAGAGCATACCAGAGTGAACACATGCCTCCAGGCAAAAGCCTAGAGTCCCAGGCAAGATCTGGAAATTCTTAATAAGACAAAGTGTTTTAGAACATCGAAAGGAAAAGATGCAAACATGGGAGGTTTCAAGACCTCAGGCTGGAGTCAGGAGGGAGATTTCTCAGCATTCATATCACTTATTCCTTAAAAGTCAGAAATTCAAGAAGACTGAAATCCTCTCTTTTCTAGTACAATTAGGTGGTTTAGGATATTTGCTATCTCGATGTTTAAAATTATATTCCCAATTCAGTATCATCATGTCAAATATGAAACAACAGGAGGTAACTATTGATTCTGCTTGAAGAGCCAATGTAAGAAAGTTGGAACATCTTCTTGTTTAGCACGTAAGTTCTTAAACTTCGGTGGAAAGCACCTAAAATGGTAAAGGAAATATGAGTATTTCTACTTCAATTTGGGTCAGAAAAATTATTTTTAAAAAATGGTAAAGAAGAGGATACATTAGGGCTTATTAGGGAATTGATTTATACTTATTATAGCCTCAAAGTATTCTCCTGTCACACATATCAGCCACATACTGTATTAAAGTATCTCCTCAACCATCTCTTTAATTTAGAAAAAAAAATGAATGCAGGTATACATACCCAGTTGGAGAATAACAATATTTTCTTGTGACCAAAGACTAATCAAAGTAAAAGTATTTTGGAAAGGTTATTTCCAGGATTCTTAATATTCACAAAGATTGACTACAGGGCTTTGTACTAATTTCCTAGATAGGCAATTATTTCCCAAACAGGAAATGTTGCAAGCCACCTCCCTAGTCACTTTGAGCAGAGCAAAACCAGAAATGGATGGAATTACAAGTTTGAAGAAAGACCATGCTAAGACGGAAGGGTGTTTTGATGAGGAACCAGGTGACAGCTTTTGAAAGAGCAAGATGACACGCTCCTCATTCCAAATGATGCCATGATAATAAAAATGCATAGGAGCACTGGTTTCATAAATAGATGCACATTATTACAGAGCAGAAATGTTGTAGCCTATAGCTCCTTCTTATACAGGAAGTTGAGACTATCTGGCGTTTCCCCTTCTAAGTATGAGTGCCCCAGGATCAGAATAATACTGATAATAGGAAATGAAAGAAAAAAACCAACAACAAAAATGATGAAAGAACTTGAGGACATAGGAAGAAAGATTAGAAGAATGAAATAGCTCTAGCTTCCCTGGGATAACTAGGAAAGAATATGCATGATCACTGTCTACAAGTGCTCTATCAGAATGTTGTAAACACTAAGGAGGCAGAAGGATAATTTATAATACTGTGATACCAAGGTGTCTGTGGCTAAAGGTAATACGATAGAATTACACTATGCAAAACATAATTTGAAAGCTCTGGAATATGCTTCAGAAAAGTTAATTGTGCACAAACTGTTTGCCATGCTCAGAATGTTAATCAGCAGTATCATCCCCCAGGTGATGGTCTAGCTCTGCTTATACCTCTCCCCCATCCACTACACTTAGAGAACCACTTCACTGAGGCTGCTGCTCCTGAAGGAAATGATGCCTTGGACTTTGGGCCTTGGACTCAGGTTCTCTCTCCCCCAGCACAGATGCACACTGATAACCTTTCACATCTCCGTGCCTCACAGATGTTGGTCTGAATCAGGCCAGAGAAAACAGGGTGAGAGTTAGGAACCCCAGAGCCACACTCTGCAGAAGTCCCAACCCTACTTCAGCTCCCCTGCACCCAGGTGATCAGCTTCCCCTCTTAGGTGTCCAGATGCTTTTGTCTGTCTCAAGGCGGGTCCTAAGGTTATATGTGGGGGCATTGGAGAAAGGATTAGGATCTCAAGTTTTTGTCTCACTGATTTTTATTTCTATGTTTATATATTTTACATGAATATTTGTATGGTCTAGACTATGTTAGTAAGCCATTCATGTATGCTATTTGAAAATGAATATGTGTATATGGACTTCATATGCTTTATTATTATTATTTTTGAACCTGTACAGTATTAGATAGGGTAAAGTTTCCTAGAGGGTAAAAAGTCTTTCCTAGACATGAACTGGTGGCTCAAGGGCTGGACCTGTACCTGGGGTACAGTCCATATTACAGTAAAAGGACCTCTTTCCCCAGGACAGGTGGAAAGAACTAAAATGGACAATTAAATCCATAAACAAAATGCTTCTTCCTTCTGTCTTTTTCTGTCTGTTGCCTGTCTGCCTTTATTCCTGCCTGCTTCCTTCCTCTAAACAAAAACAAGTCCTGTGTATCATTAAGGGTCTCAGTAGGTATCAAGGGATATAAAATGTGTTTGTATAAACCTTTAGAAAGCAAAAGTGCTAAGCAAATGAAAGATTTTTATGGGAGGGATTCAAAGAAAGGCAAGTTTAGCCTTCCCTTTCTTGGAAAAAAGATTATCAGTCACTTTTGTGAATGCTCACAGGAAACTTGACCCTATTTGTGAAGCAAATACTTCAACTTGGAAATATAGCCTCTCAAGCAATAACCCATACCTGGGAAATTGCAGGTTGAAAACTGCGGAGAACAAAAGAAGTACAGAAAAAAAGGAAGTATTCTGAGATGAAACAAAATGAAGAAGAAAATAAACGAGGAAAGAGCACACAGCAGTGATACTGCAGAGGAGAAGTTTGGGAGTGATGGAGGCACAGGGTGAGGAAGTAGAGAACCAAGCATTCTTTTTTAATTCTGGGGGTGTTTTCCAAAAGGATTCCCTCATCGCCATCAACACCACACATGTGTGTAGCACTTTCTTAAACACTAGTTCTGTTCATAGCACTGTTCTACTGGCTTTTAGGTGTGGAAGATAGAGACGTATTCCAGCAAATTCCATCAAAGTGCGATAATCCTTAGAATAGGAAAATATTCGTAAGATTACAAGGAACAATGAGCAAAGATAAAAGTTTTGGCAAAATTTGCCAATTCTAGTTTATATTGTAGACTGACAGAATGAAAAAGAGCCAAATTTAAATTCTTCACCATTTGTGAGCAAAATATATAGCCATGGAATATACTTTTATGCCCATGAGAAATATTGGAATGTACAGGTATTTTGAGTGTTTCTAATCATTCTCTGCAGCCCAATGTGTCATGAATATAAGGTAAAGTAAATGTTTTTTAATAAATACATTTAGTTGAAGCACTGGCATTTTAAGATTGGATATTAACTCTATGTTGTGAAAATGTATTGGCTGAAGGAAAAAGAAGTAAACAGTTTTGCAGAATCTTGTTTTGTTATCTTAGTTACTTAATATGTTGAACAGCATTGAGCATCAATGAACTGATATTGGATAAAAAAAAATAACCTCAGTAGGGTCAAGATACATTCCAACATCTATAGATAAGATGGAATAAGAACAGAATAACTACACTTAAGTATGGGAATTTTTAGAAAACAAACAAAAAATTACTAGTAGGAAGTATCATTTCAATCATTTTCCAGTGTTACACATAAATCATTTGCTAAGAAAGTACACACATCACTCACTCATTTCCTTTTTGAGTGGCCCCTTTATATTATTACATGCAAAAGATAGCTCATTCTAAAAGCCTATTGCTCACCTGAATATAACATTTCTATTTTCCTGTTAGGCATTTGTTACATTCACCTTCAGGTAGCCGAATTAGGTATTTTCTTTCAAATCATTTTCGTATTGGTGAATGTGGCTTCCTTAATTCAAACTCTGGACCTAAATGTTTCTCAGAATATGATATATTTCTATGAAAAAGAGATTTCCATCACCTAGAGTAAGAGGTTTTATAAATTTTCTTTCTTCTAGAATTCTGTTAAATTTTAATAAAAGAAAAGCTCTTGAAAATTACTCCTGACACTTTGCTTAGTACTTTAAGTATTAATGTCCTCACATATACTGATTTTTAAAATGGAGGGGATTTTCACTTTTTTTTCCCTAAGTCAGAAGACTGGAGTAAGGCTTCCATATTTAATTAAGTTGTTGCTAATGCTCAGGCAATACAAGATATTTTGAAGCTACTGAACATTCAAAGGAGACTGATACAAATGATAAGAAAGATGATAATGAGGGTTGGAAAACAATTTGTGAGAAGATGTATTCATGTTAGATTTCTCATAAATTCTGTAGAAAGGCAGCCATGTTCCATTTAGTTCAGGAGGCCAGAGACTTTGCACATCCTTCATTATTTTATGAGAAAGAGATAAAGGACAAGAAAACAAGCTGGCATCAAAATCTCAGTGAAAAGGAAGTGGGGTGACAATGTAGGGCCAATGAGGTCAATTTTAGTGACTCGTATTTTACTTGATAATTGTCAGGTTGTTAATTTTATAGTGTTAATTAGTATTACTCAAACTTAATGAGGCTCTGAAAAATTCTGAGGCATTAAGGAAAGTCACAGTATGTTTCTCTGTTTACGGAGAAACCAAATGCATCCTTTAAAGTTTTCAATAGAAGCATTGAAATAAGAGAGAGACCCAAAGAATCACATCACCTACTATTCATTGATTTAACTAAAATGTATAGAGTCCTTACTATGTATCAGAAACTCAAGATAATGAGTTTGCAGGGATAAGCCCCTGAAAATGTCCCCAGAGATGAGGAAGCTTCAGTTCAAACAACCAGAAACATTCTATTCTCATTACAAGTTCAGCCAGTTACTAAACTGACTCCATGTTGTGCTCTGTTGTCTTGCTGTTTATTTTATCATCAGCAGTAAATACTTAGAACAAATCTATAATTGTATATAGGAATGTGCAATAACACTATTGTCTCATAGAATCCCAATTTGTTACATAAAATTGTTATACTCTAGTACTTTTTGATTGCTTCTTACAAATTGAATCCTATATGATTACTCGAAAAATTATCCAAAGGATTTTGAAAGCAGAAAAAAATAAAACAGAAAGAATTAAGGACACAGAAGAAAAGTATAAACATCTGCAGTTGACTGAATGTTTCTGTCCCCTGCAGAGGCATATACTGTGACACTACCCTCTAGGGGGTGGCTGTGAGAAGTTGGGACCTTTGGGAAGTGGTTTAGTCATGAGATTATGCTCATGAATGGGATTAGTTCTTTAATGAAGACCCAAGAGAACTCTTTTATCCTCTTATGTCACCTAAGGACACAGTGAGGAGATTGCTTTCTATGAACCTCAAAACAAGGTTTCGCTAGACACCAAATATGCCTGCATCTTGATCTTGAGTTTTCCAGCTTCCAGAATTGTTAGAACTAAACGTTTGTTGTGTACACCACCCATTCTGTGGTATTTTTGATAGTTGCTCAAACTAAGAGAGTGTCCATGATAGAAGGAGAAGGATTTAGATTTGGGTAAACCATCTTGCCTCTCCTCCCAAGTTTGTAAGGGATGGAGAATATTCGCACAGATGATTGGGTAGACTCCAGTTGGAAATGTGGATCCCTTTTATTAGTGTGTAAAAGTTCCCTGGAATCCCAATACTTGACTCTTAGCTGGTATGAAGGGGACCAGAGAATGTGATTTAACTCTAAGCTAGCAGGCAACCTCTTACTTGCCTTCCTAAATTAAGAAGTGGGGACCAACACCCTGAGTGTGCCTTCTACGAAGAGCAAACTCTTGAAAATCATGAGTCCAGGATGGAATTTGAAAGCAGATAGTTTAATGCCTCAGATATAGAAGAGCACGCAAAATGTGCTTGCTGTGATTGCAGTCAAATGAAGGTGAAAATGGACTTGTTTCTTCCTGCTGAGGAAAGGTAGCCTGTGTCACTCAACAAAAAGAGACCTAGTGGATGTAGGACCTGACCCATCAGTCATCCTTTCTCTTTTCACCTTTCTTGGAGGGGAGAGAGTTCGGGGATAAAGTGGATCCCATTATTCCACTTTATAGGAAAATGCAGTGACAAAAATGCAGAACAGAGAATATCAAGCAAAGGAGAAGCAGATGGATTATATCAATTTGATGTTTTGATGTACCTTTCAGTCCTTCATCTTCAGCCCTTTATATACTCACCTCTGTGGTTATGTGCTATATAATTACAAGGGACGGCATATTATTTATTGACCCTATCATCAATGCATTGTTCTAGTGTTCCCTTCACCTTCTCACAAGATGCAGATCATGAGATCAAAACTGGAAGATGCAGAACACCTGGGAGAGAGATCTTGCACAATGAAAAGACAAACCCTCTTTCCTCTTTTGTAAAAGTGATTTTCTCTCTTCCCACATTGTCATGCCCAGAGGTCTGCCCGAATGCTGATGTCTTGTTGGTTCATTTTGCAAAGAGACAGTTTTTAAATGCACTAAGGGGAAAGCAGCTTTTGCTAAATGTTTTATAACGTGTCAGGAAACCTTTATCGAACATTTAATCCAAAACCTGGCTTTGAACCAGGGAGGCATACAATTCTGTAATTAATTTTTTTTACCTTCTTTTGCTAATCGCTGATAAAAAGCTTAATTCTATTAACAACTCGACTTGACAAATTGTACCGCTCAACGGAAGCGTTTAGAAATTAATTATGCATTTTATTGCATTAGATCGGATAAACAGGGAAGCACCAGCAAGTAAAAGGAAAACTGGAGAGAAAAGGAAAAATGGTCACAATATAAACAATCCTTTGGTGTTTGATGGTTTCCATTATGACTCAATGCATCACCTAAAAATACTAAATACACACACACATACACACACCTCTCAAACAGCAGATCCTCTTTAAGTATGATTTCATCCTTAGGTTATGTAAGTAGCAAAACATTTTGCCTTTTTTCCTGGAAGCATACTTAGTTTTTCTCCCTAAAGCTCATGAGAATGTGGATTCTTAGAGGGGCTTCTTGTCTAATCGCAATCTTTTCCCTTCTTACAACCGCCTACTTCTAGTCTTCGGAATCCCAGAACATGACCTTCAGGGATTTAACTCAGAGGAGCAAATTGCAACTGTGGGTGTAGTATTGGGCCACCAAAGTATTAAAAAATGGGAGAGAAAAGATTAAATTGACTTCCACTTCACTTCTCTAGTTAAAGTTAAGTGCTCAAGCTGTCAGAGGACCATATGCAATTTTTATGGTTTTCTTTGTTTATAAATACACATGTTTCAAAGTGGCTGTTGAAGGAGACTTCTGAAACGTGTTCAGACTGTTCCAGCTATGGACTCTACCACTCTGTCTGGTCTCACCGAGGACTTCACCCTCCGCACACTTGTCAATAAATTCGTGTGTAAACTATCATGTGCTTTTGGTAGGACTCCTTTGAGTCACTCTGGCTAATCTTCCCTTTCTTAACTGCTAAAATATAATTGCACTTTAGATTTTCTTCTAAGGGCTAGTATACTCAATAGTTCAGTTTGCTCATGCATTCCCATCCTAGAATTGTCATGTCAGTGTGTAAGTAGGTTAATAAAATAAACATCACCATGTTTGATCACGTTTGATCGATGATGATGGCAGACCAAGAAGAGATGGGCTTTATTTATAAACGTCTAGAATAGAGTTGCTTTTTAAAACTGAGATGGAAGTGTATAGAAAATGCCTCTCACACAGACCTCCTGAGTACATAGATGACATATTAATACCCAAGATCATTTTCTGAAAGGTGCTTGCATTTTTCTTTTGTTTTTTAAATTAAGGTATCTTGGGTTTACAAAATGTTTTAATTTAAGATGTGCAGGTTCAATATTTATCAAATATGTGATAACACACCGTGCCCAAACCAACTTTCTGATAGCTTCCCACAACTATTCATGGGATCCCACTAGCCTTCTCTCCTTCTCATCATTCCCTAACCCACTAGCTTTGTACCCATATCCCACCCTCTTCCATGCTGGTCATCTCAGGTCTGTTGTCAGAGTTCAAGGTGACTTTTTGTCTTATTTGTTCATTTGCTTTGTTTCTTTATATTCCATATATGTGTGACATCAGATGGTATTTTTCTTTCTTCTTCTGACTTATGTCACTTTGCATAATCCCCGCTAGTTCCATCCATGCTATCCCAAGTGACAGGATTTCATTTTTTCTAAGGCCTGTGTAGTATTCCCTCTTCTTTATCTGTTCATCTGACAATAGGCTCCTGGGTTGTTCCTAATTCTTGACTTTATTGTAAAGAATACTGAAATAAATGTGGGAGTTCATGTATCTCTTTGAATTAGTGTTTTTGTTTGTTTTGGGGAAATATCCGGAAGTGAGATGATAGAATAATATGGAATTTCCATTCTCAAATCTCATTTCCATTCTCAGATCTTCATACTGTTTTCTATAAGGGTTGTGCCAATTTCCACTTCCACCAACAGTGTAAAAATTTTACCTTTTCTTCACATCTTTGCCTACAGTTTTTGTTCCCAGAGTTTTGAATAATAACCACTCTCACAGATGTGAAGTTGCACCTCATTATATTTTTGATTTACGTTTACCTAATATCAAGCGAGGAAGAACATCTTCTCATAGAACCATTGGTCATCTGTATATCTTCTTGGAAGAAATGTCTATTCACTTCTTTTGTACATTTTTTATTAGGTTGTTGTTTTGCTGTTGTTGAGTTTTATGAGTTCTTTACTTATTTTATATGAAACCCTTGTCAGATGTATGATGTACAGATATCTTCTTCTAGTCAGTAGGATGTCCTTTTGTTTTAAGGAGAGTGTCTTTCACAGTAAGAAGTTTTTTAGTTTGATGTGTTTTGTTTTGGTTTCCCTTGTACTGGAGGTGAGTCCTCAGAGACATCCTGAGGGCCAATGTCATGGAACATATTGCCTGTGTGTCTACTTACTTATGTTTCCAGTCTTACAGCCAAGTCTTTAATCCACTGTGAATTTATTTTTCTGACGGGTAACAGAGAGCAGTATAGTTTTATCCTTCTGCATGTGACTATCCAGTTTTCCCAACACTATTAGTTGAAAGGACTTTAGAAAGATACTTTCTTGATGACCAATTTCAGTAATTTGTAAAGATCCCCTCTGTCATTGAAGAAGCAAGAAGTAAATTTAACATCAGAAATTCTCTCCAAGGAAACATAAATGGTAGGTCTGAAAGACTGGACAATATCCAGTGCCAAAATCAATATTCATGGAGAAATTAGGAGTTTTTATATTAAGGAAGTTTGTGAAAAATCAGATTATGGGGTGGTTTTGGGACTCTTTGAAATTTCTTGGCTGACAGAGTTTCTTCGCCAAAAGACTGAAATGAATAAATAATGAATAAAATGGAAAAACAGATTGTGGTCAACGTTTGTATCAAGTCACAGACTGGCTTTGTTCTAGTCTTGAGGCACTTTCTTAAAGTTTGAGTCCCAGTGGAATCAGGCTTTGACATTACTGGAAAGGAGAAGGTATTCATAGAAGAACTGCTTTTGTTTACTCATGAAAGGAGCTGGTTTTGTTTAATCACGAGAACCAGAAATGGAGGAATTCACCTAACAGTTGTCTTATCCATGGCATGTTGCGCCTCCTACTCTTAATCTCCATCTCTGTGTTTAGTGGTCTATCCCCTTCTCTTTCTTGCTCTGGCTGCGTTACACCATTGTCTTTTCTGAAAAGCAAGTAGGCAGTGGTAAGTGAAATTCTATATTTATCTGTTGCATGAATTAGTATAATAACTATCAAACCCAGGTATAATTTATGGAGAGACGGCTGGTTCTAAAATGGACATAAACTTTTATCATCAGCAGATATGTTTTTACCTTCTCTCTGTTAGATGGTGCAGAGATTTGAGATGCTTAGCTATCTATCAGGGTTTCAGTCCCTGTATATTCAAGGTATATGAAAAGTGAAATTGCTCTACAGGTTTTCATACCGATTGGGCCCCTGAAGAATGCGTACAGATACAACTCTTGGACTGCAGAGAATGGAGGACCATTATGGAACCATAGGAAAAAGAAGTAATGAAAATACTATACCATGGATTAATCTTAAGGACGTTATGTTAATGTGAGCCAGTCACAAAATGACAGTTTCTGTAGATCTCATGCATATGAAGTACTGTGGAAACAGAAAGTGAAGAGGTGATGGGCAAGCTCTAGAGTAGGAGGGAGGGGGATTTAGTGTTCAGTAGACATAGTTTCTGTTTCGTAAGATGAAAACATTCTGGAGATCTTTTGCACAACACTTTGCATTTGTTTAACACTACTGAGCTGTATACTAGAAATGATAAAGATAGTAAATTAAATGTTGTGTATTTTCTGCCAGGATAAAAAAATCTACAAAAAAAAATTCCACTGTAAAACCAGATTGCATAGTATAGGATTACTCATGAAGATCCACTGATATGTAGCTTTAAATAAATTTATTAAAACCAAAAAAAAAGGATAAAAGAAATAGTGGGAAGAGGCACAATATGCTTAAATGGGAAGAAATTGATGTTCTGATGCACTTCGTAATACATGGTGGCGATGGGGGAATGAGAATGATCTTGCTGGCCTCTTTAAAAAAAAGAGTAGCTACCAAGATCACTACTAAATGATCTCATTCATATGTAGAATAAAGAAACAGACTAAACAAAAACCAGCCCTTGGACTTTAGCAATAGAACTGAGGTTACCAATAGGGGAGGGTGGGGTTGGGGACCAGTGGTAGAGGGTTGAATGGACAGTGGTGGAAGACTTTCGGTAATTTAGTGGTGAACATGGTGTGTTTTCTTGTATCTGAGGAATGAGGAACCTGCACATATAGGTTTATGTTATTTTGTAAAGAAAAGCTACCTGAATAGCTGCCATCTGGGCCTTTACATAGCATGCTACTGTATTTTCCTGACACTCCCCTCCACTTTTAAATTTCAAACTTTGTTAGTTGTATTTATTTTTTCTTGTTGCTATAAAACTTCTGAGCTCACTGAAGCACTGTAGATGCTGATGTCCAATGTAAAACAAATGAGAAATCTCTATACTGGCCAAAAGAACCTACATAGTTCTCCTGCAGACTAGCTTCAGCATTGTGAGCAAGCTAGACAGAATTATTTAAGTTTATTACACTTCACATTATTTAGGGCTCTCATTTTCACCCCTTTGCCTCTGCAGTCTTATTTTGGGTTGTTGCGAATTGTCATGTGCAGAGATATGTGGAAGGTAAAAGATAAATAATAGTAATAAAAACATGTTGTATGTATCTCCTATCTGCAATGTTCCAGAAAAAAATGTGTTTCTCCGGGGATTTTAGCTGATGTTTACAACCACCACAGAGATTCTTTGGGGGTTGGATGTGGCTAGTGGAAAATGCCACAGCCTGTTTTCTGGATTCCCATGAATGACATCTGAATGCTGTAAATCACATTATCTGGCTACTGGTATGTACAGATGGTGAAGCAGGGTGAATTTCTGTATTTATTCAATTTCTCCCTTGCAATGGTAATATATCAAGAAGCTCCATCGCTCTCCCTTTAAGACAAAAGAGGAGGGAAAAGGCAGATCTGTGTGCTAAGGTCAATAGCTCTGGCAGTTCTCCAACTCTGATACTGATCTAGGGCTTTAGCTCAAAATCATATCAAGCAACAAACTCTAGCATAAACTTGTTCAATATATCCAGTCCTTTCTTCGTTGGTCAGGGTCTTGTAGACTAAATCAGCCTCTCTTTGTTGATCAGGAATAAGTCTCCAATTCACTTGAGTTGCCCTAATTCCTAAAAATGAATGTCAGGGAATTGGCCTTCTTAGAGGCTGTTACCCAGTAGAAAAGAATCCTGTACCAGATTAACTCTCTGGTGACATCTGTGGGACTGGCTGAAACACTAATTACAGCATAGTAGCATTGAATGCCTGTTAAGTAGACATTTATTGCAGTAAAATTTTCCTTAAATTATTCTCATTCAGAATACTGAAATATTTGCTCCTCAGAAAAAATTCTGAGTTATTTATTCAAAACATTTAGCTACTTAGACTCACAGGGACTCATGATTGAAGTGCCTGTAAAGATCTTCCAAATGAACTGTCCACCACTCCTACTGTGTCTTCCCACTTTCTCGTACACCCAGTTGATGGAAGTAGCATGGGAAAAAAGGTAGCCATGATGGAATGATTTGGCTACTGCCAAGGTTCATGAGTCTGTGGCTTGTAGGTCACCAACTACATAAAGCCAATTCCCTATGGCTCGCTTTATGTGGCTGACTCGAAAAGTCTCGCTTTCTAGTGCTTTCAGGAGGACTTCTTTTTGATGTGGAATCACTGGGTTCTTTCTCTTGCTCATCTGAGTTGCCCACAGTGACAGCAGAACACTGTATCAAAGGCCTTGCCCGCCAAGTGTGGAACATGGTGTGCCCCTTCCATGGGCCCCTTGTACTTGTACACTGGGTGTGCATTTGTAGAAACTTGGAATAGGACTGTCTGTGTGTACAGAGGCCCCCAGAGCCCCTGTGTGTTTAAGAACAATGAATGTTAATGTTGTTCCTAGCCAGCAGTGAGAGGAGCAGAGACGCTCCTAACAAGAACTGACACAAGAAACAATGCTGGCTTTTTGTCTCTCTTGTACATTAAACAATTCATGAGGTTCCTGGTTGAGTGAGACATTTAATAAACATTGGCCGCTTGGGCTGCCTACAGCTGGTGATTTGTCACTATTGGTCAAATGTTTGAGAAGCAGAATGAGTTTTTCAGCTTTGAGGACTGGAGGCTTAACAAATAATGCTGTTTACCATCCATTTAAATGTAAAGGTACAACAGGATTTAAGTAATAAGCACTTCAGTAGTCTAAAAGAGATAAGACTCCCAAAGATGAAATTAAGACATTTGCAAATTGCCATCCTTCCTAGAAGTGAACTCTCTCCTCTCACCTGCTGTCTTTATATGTGTGACTCCCCTTTGCTAATGTGTTCACTGTGCCTTCCTTGTGAATAGCCTTCTGGGTAAAGCATGTGCTGGGTAGCTTTCACCCCTAGGATGAACTCTTTGTTAGACAGGTTCTCTGGGTTTTGAGGTGTTTGCTGCCTCCCTCCCCTCTCTGCCTTTTGTACTGACCATTCTCCCCTCAAAAAATGAGCACTAAACTTTTGAGTGAATTAGGAATTTCCCATTCAAGAGTTTTTGTCATTCTAATGAGGAATTCGTCAGGGAAGTCGTAAGTCAAATTAATGTTCAAGTCAGATTTTTCCACCTTAAATTAACAGTAATTTGTTCAAGCAGATTATTGTTTCGGTTGATCCATGTAAATGTGGGGGCATGATTTATCAAGGTGGAAACCATACGTGGGGCACATGTCTTTCCAAGAAGGCAGCATGTCTTAGGAAGGAGTGTCTGAACATATGGCAACCTGATGAAGGTTGGATGCAGGGACAGCTAACTTTCTGTACCTTAAACAATCCCACTTAAACCCAGAACTTCTCTCATCGAAACCTTTGTCCCATCTGTGAGAGAGAGATGAGCACTTGGAGAGCAATGTTTATTTTCCCTTTTTTAAAAAAATTCCTTTTTTTGTTTTAGCTTTTCTTCACAACTTTGAGTACCCAAAAGCAGAGATAGGGATTAGCTGTTCTACTGCCAGTATAATGTCTGTTTAATTTCTACACAGAGGTCATCATTCTTTCTAGGGTATTTTTGGAGGAGAGGGATGAGTGGAAAATGCATTGTAGTCAAAGTGGAAAAGGCAGTTGTTTCATAAGGGAACTGAATAGTCAACAGCAGAGCAAATTCTTTTAGCGCAAATAGAAAGTTTCAGAAATTCCTGATAATCTGGATTTGACATCATGTCTCTGGCTGCAAAGATGTCCCCTCCTGCAAAGATGTCTCCTCATTTGAGACAAGTATTCAGAAGGAAACTGACAATACCAGGAAATCTCTTTTCAGACTGAGTTCCCTGTATGTGGGGGTGGGGATGGAGAGTTGGATAGAGCATGGGTTTTATTATTAAAACACTTGATCGTTACATTGAATTTAGATCTGAATAATACAGATTGTCATTCTGGGTCTTAAACTGGGTATGAGATCTGGATGAAGAAGATCTGTTTTCTTTTTTCCCATGGTGCTGCTCCCAGTAGTGGGGTGACTGAGCACGTTATCTCTCCAGCTCTCAGAGTCCTGCTTTATAAAATGGTGTTCAGTAATGCTCATCTTCGGGAGAAGGGGAAATTTAAATAAGGTAAAGCATTTGGAAGCACTTTGTACATTATCAATGATCTTCTTACTGGCATATGGGTTGTTGACCGTATAATATTGTCTTTGGTAAAACTATACAAAAATAATAAATTAACACTGCAGAGTTGTATTAGCCCATCATGTCACTTTGGTTAAGTATGATCTAAAAGGACTTTAGATTAATGTTTTCTGCATTCTTCTGGTTACATAGTGCCCAGAAGACTAGATACTAAAAGTTCTTTCAGTAGTTTTCAGTAACATCTGAGAGCTGATGGCACCAGGATCAGGGAGAAAACTTATCTTGTCATCCAGGCAGGAGGGCAAAATAAAAAGCAGATAAAGTGACTAGATGACTTATTAATCCTGACATCAGATGATATTATTTTGGACACAACTAAGGTCAACATTTCCCCTGACCCTCTCAGTATCAAGTTTTATAAACTTTAGTTCAGTTCAAAGATTCTTCTGATAGAGATTTTATCAGCTTGAACGCCAGCCTTTCGCACATAAGCCCATGCAGACGTGTGTATCCTCCGGTGCTTATATAAACATAGCATCTTTGGCCTGGTTTCTTGCTCAAGGAAACCCCATGAGGCAGGAGCAGGGCAAAAATGAGCTCAAGGATAAAAGTGTCCCAAATAGTTAACCTGAAAATTGATTATGTTGGCCATGACTTAGGAGACAGAACTATCTCCTTTGCCTGACTTCTTGCCAAGTCAAACTAGTGTTTGTTGAATGAAGGATCTAAACTCACTGGCTTATTGCACCCAAATGGCATAACTGCATGGGATGCCTCTTTTTCCTTTTCTAGATGTTGAAATCCCACTCATCCTTCAGGGCCCTGGAAGTTAGAGTTCTAGTCTGTTTCTGAAAACATTTCTAACTTCTTACAGAAGGTAAACCCTTGCCTCTGGTACCAAGCCAATTAGTTATATGTGCATCCAGCTTTCCTTCTAAACTTTGAGCTTCTAGAGATGAGACATCTGTCTCTTTCACCTTCTATCTCCAGCACCTAGCACGTCACCTAGTAAAGAGTTTGGTAACTATCACAGTGATTAATCATTGCTACTTTTAAAGAATATTTATTTAAGATGTCTGTGAGTTCACCATCTTTCTGTTATTTTCCACTATACTGTGTGGACTCAAATCCACCATATTCTGTAGGTCTCCAGGTGCATACTTGCTGTTTCCCTATAATTTGAGAGAAGAATAAGTAAATCACATTAAATCTTCTCAGATGGGTCTTTTGAGCCAAAATTCCCATTGGTTATTTTTTTGTCACCTTAGGTTAAACTACATAATTAATCTGTACTTTTAAGTAGTCAGAGACTAGAAATAGACCTAAATCACTACGTCTCTCTTTTTTTGAATTTTTTGCTTGGTTCCAGGCCAAAAATCACTTTGATATCACCACCTGGCTTCAACTCACATAAATGTATCTTCCCTGAATGCACCCCAAAACTAGTCACCAGACATCCTCCTGTCTAAAGTGTAATTATACACTTTGTTCCCACAATTTCTCCAAAAGTACCTTCATTATTTTATTTTTCTATGTCATAATTGTAGCATTTTCATATACAAGTCAATAAAATATCCTGGTATATTAACTTATTAAAATGTTTCTTCAACTCCTTTAGTTATGTCTTAGAGGAAAACAGTTTGCTTTATTCACAAACTAAGCAATAAGGTAACATATATGTCTATCTGTCTGTCTGTCTATCTACCTACCTGTATTTACATCTGTCATTCACACATCCATCCATCTCTTTTTAGTCTTGAATAGCTATAGTGTGTTCATGTTCTGATAGAACAAATATTAAATCTCCAGTCACTGATTGTGGTCAAATGGAAACCCACTCAATATAGAAGTAGGTTAATAACAGAATCAGTTTAAATATGAGATAAGGGTCACACCCAGATTTATAATTCTCTCAACCTCCTCATCATTGATGGCGATCACAGTTCCATGTCCTCACGTCTGGGTCTTACTGAAAATGGTATGTAAACCCTGCATGAATTATTAACACCATTCATACTGTTCCACATAACTGTATCAGCTTTGTTTGAATTACATATCCATTTCCTGACTTGCTTTATTAGTGAGAAAATGACCGTAATCACACAGGAGTGTGGATCAGCTGATCTGGCATTTGTTGATTTCAAACGTTCTGAAAGGCACATGGCTCCCATCCGGACTCCACCTCTCTTCTGCCCTGTCACCACCACTGCCAGGACATTTGCAAAGCAGATGAGACTCGCTCTGTCCTGTGACTGGGGTCATATTTTTAGGATGGCTCTTCCTTTCCGGTTCCAAGTGTTTATTTGCTGCCTCCCCTCTCCCTTCCCCTGCCCTACCATATGCATTATTGTGGATGTAACATGGGGGGACCACATCTCCTCCCCTTTCTCGCCCGAGGTGCTTGTGGAACTCAGAGAATGACGTGCAGTTGGGTTGTTTATCACGGTGCTGAAAAATGGGAGGATGGCATCGCTACAGGAGCAGATGGCTCTGCACGCTTGGCATCATTTTCTCAGACAAACTAGGTGAGGGCTGTGAATACTGGCACTTGCCTGCTACCGTCATTCACATCAAAACATCACAATGAAAATAAGGTACTTTCCTAGAAAAGGAATGGAGATTGGAAATGACATGCATTTAGGTGTCCTAGGTTCCTGCTGTGTGATACAGTGTGGGTGCACTCCTGATGTTCCGGTATCAAGCAAAATTTTGTAGATGAAAGGTTGTTTTTTATTATTGTTTGGTGGTTATTTTCTTAGTATTCACATAAATGGATTTGGGCAGTGAGATATCAGGAAATGGCATTTAAGCATGTAGAGTGTGTTTGAAAAAAATAGAAATAAAAGTAGTTAAAAATAAGGAGTTTTAAACTCTGGGAAGTAACAAATGTCTGAAAGAAAAATGTGATGTGATAAAAGGACTGTTAACTTTGGTTTTAGAAAACTTGAAATAAATTCTACTACTTATGAACTGGTTGACTTTAAACCTGTCCAACCCGAGAGTTCTTCTCATTGGGAAAGTGAAGAGTTTGGACTAGATGACTGCTAGGATTTCTTTTAATTTCTTTGACTTGTAATTTCTATGAGAACCAATGAAACTATAATACAGGCCACCTATCATTTGGTCTATATTTGTGTGCGTGTGTTGTGTGTTTGTGTGTTTCTTTTCCTTTTCCTTTCTTTCTTTTTTTTTTTTTTTTTTTTTTTTTTTTTTTTTTTTTTTTTTTTTTTTTTTTTTTTTTTTTTTTTTTTTTTTTTTTTTTTTTTTTTTTTGCTTTAAAGAATTACTTAGCAAAAGGAGAGAACAAATGAAAATGATAATGACTCAATATGTATTTTACTTCTGAAGTACATCCCACTTTTTCCTTCCTTTTTTCTTCATTCTTTCTATAGAATTAACATTTCTATGCCTCCATTTTTATTTCCTTTGGGAAAGTAGACAGCTCACAAGAAAATAGCTATAGTCTCTCAGGTATTTTAATCATACTTTGCATATTTTCATGTACTTAAACTCTTGCTGGCAAGTGCTAGGGTACAGGGATGCTTAGGATATATCCTTGCAGGAACTGACTGTCCAGAGAATCATACAGCTACATAGATATGAAATGTGACATAGTAAGTGCTAAAATAAAACACGGGAAACAGAATCAATGTTGCTAAGATAGGAGGGAAAAGGCTACATTGGATTGGGTTTTAGAGGAAATGTTTTAATTTTTCCTGTGAAGAAAGGGAAAAAAAACATTTATGCAAAGAAACTGTATATATTAGGACTAAGTCATGAAAAGATTTTCATATTTGGAGATAAGCAAAAAATATTACATGGCTTATCTATAGAGTATAGATGAAAAAGGTAGCTATTAAAGGTTAAGAGGATATTTTGGACAGTATTTTTTTAAACTTTAGTATTCTTATCTAAGACATTTGCATCTTACCTTGTAAATAAAAATAAAACAGTAGAGATTTTTACATATAAAACTAGGTCTTATGATCAAATTATTTATTTTGTAGTCATAAGTCTAATGGTAATTTAAAGGATGTTTTAGCTAGAGAGAGACTGCAGGATCAGAGCATTTGAAGTAGTTTAGGGAATAAAATGCAAAGAATCTCAACTGAAAGAGACAGGAGGAAATAGTTCTGAAGTAGGGTCAGCAAAATTTCGTGACTGATCACCTAGCTAATAGAATCAGGAAGTCAGTGTTTTTTTTTTCATTCATTCAATTGTTTATTGAACACCTATTATGTCCACAATAAATAAAACAGAATCTTTGTTTTCTGTGAGTTTATTTTCCAGTGAGGAGGGGTGGAGTGTACATAAATAAACAGATGAATAAAATTATCCAATAATGACTGCAGATTATTAATATAGGATGTTATGTCAGAGCAGCAGGGACATTATTTTAAGTAGGTGTAATTAGGAGAGTCTCACTGAGACAGAGAATGACATGAAAAATATAGACCCACGAATATTAGGAGGAAGACTATTCCAGGCACAAAGATGAACTTCTATTTTGGAATTCAAGTAGATGAGGATACAGGAAGCAGAGAATATTTGAAGGAAAGGGACTTTGTTGAAGATGCATCATGTATGAGAACATGAGTTTTCCTGGTATACAGATGGAAATATATCTGATTACCTGTTAGGAGATTAGAACTATGATCATAAATATGGGAATACCCAAATTGCATAGGAAAGTTAAATTATGGCTGTGATTGAGAGAGAAATAAAATAGAACATTTTAAAGAAAGAATCTAACAGATTGTGAGAAGAGTTGAGAAGATGGGACCTAAGACCCAGGTAGCAATGGATATTAGGGTTAAGTGATGGAGTGCTTACTTTCTGACAGAGATTAAGTATAAATGAATTAACTTCTAAATATTAGAATAAAAGAAAAGTGTTTTGAGGAATATCTCACCTAGAGGAATTAATCTGAGTATGTGTGGGGTGTGGACTTAAAATGGACTTTTAATGTACAAAATCAGAATAGTTATTACAGAAGGAAAGGAAGGTAGGTGTATTGGTCAAAATAGATCAATTATATGGTAAAGAAAGAACTAGACTAGTGGTAGTACCCTTAACATATGATATAATAATGTTGACCTGCGATGATATTCACCTTAAAGCTAGGCTGGCCATATTCCCTTGAAACAAAAGCAGGACATTGCAATGGCAAAAAAAAGGGCAGGGTTATATGCTGGCTACTAAGGGGAGGGGAAGAGGCAGCAATCCCAGCAGGAGCAGAGCAGCCAGACCAGCAACAAGTAAGTACTGTGATGCCAATTGGCAATCACATGTAATGACATGTGGTCCAGTGGGACTTCATACAAATGGCAGGGAATTTTGGCATCCTAGGTGAAAACCACATTGAGTGCACTTATATGCCCCGCTCTAAATGCCCTGCCTAAAACACATACCACTTTAACCTCCCTCCCCTTCCAGCACCAGAAATGTCCAGTAGCCTCCACAGTGCCAGAGATCACCCCCATAGTACTTACCTGTGGATCAGCCGTGCTGCATGTTCTACTCCTTTTGAAGAAACATATCCAGTAGGGGTGGATGGGAATCTTCTTCCTGCAAGGCTCCTGTTTCCTCACAGGGGTGGGAACATCAATAGTGGCTGTGGCCCACCACTGTCAGCGCTGACACGATCTCTAACACGCAGTCAAAAGTGGCAGCTGCTTTTGGGCCCCCTCAACAGACTGGCCCCAGAGCAACTCAACTGCTCCTTTCATCTGCATTAAAGATGACCCCTGGTTTATTAAAAATAGGACAAAAATTGATGTTTTTATTAAAACAACAGGATAGTTGGGAAATATGGGGGAAAAAAGGTACTGTCCCATTTAAAATGGTATATATGATCAGCCTACTTAAACCTACATAATATTCTAATGCAATGTTCTGTCAATAAAATTTAAATTTAAAAACAGAGTGGTAAAAGTTTAGGAAATATTCCATATGGGTTGCACAAGAGAATTTCCTGGAATCAAATAAAAGATTCAACTGTCAACACAGAATGTTTAAAATTACACCACCCTATTCTGTTTTGTCTGCCACTCAACAGATTTATAAATTATAAACCCAATTTTATAATTGCAAGTCTGCAGATGATTTTTGATAGATTAAGTGTGGCCTTTACATCAAAATTACTTGTCATCACTTTATTTCTATGTACTTCTCCATATCTCACTACCACATCCCTGTACACGTTTTGTTCTGTAGCAGCATATGATTTCTGAAATAAAGATTGTAACTGCACGGATAGCTTATTTTTTCCTAGTCTAACTTTCACCAAATTGTGTGGATACAGAGGAAGCATTTTTTCTGCATTCCTAAGAGTTCTTGGACCCTCAGTGTTTAAGGTAGCTAGTTCAAAGCTAAAGCATGCATTGAGTGGTTAAGACTTTAAGAACTTAGTAGTCCACAAATATCTTAGATCGTGTGTCTCTTAATATTTTATTTCTATTTTGACCTATGCATTGTCAACTTGCTAGTAGTTTGGAGATGAAAAATGGAAGGATAAAAAAAGCATGATGCCTTTTCTTCCTATACATCCTAAAGAGCTCGAGTATGCTGATCCTGAGTTGATGATCCTCAGCCCACTTCACATATTGTCCTAGTCCTCGGTTTGTAGTAGAATTCTCATTTCTGTGGACATTGGTTCCAAGGCTCCACTGTTTAGGGACTTCTTACTGGGCTTGGCCAGTAGAGGCATAGTAGAAAATTGGAGAGTAGGAGAAAATGAACAACCAGAGAATCTTTTGTCTTGTCTTTCTGAGTTGGCATATTGGACAGCCACTGAGTCTCTTCTGTGTCCCCAAGTCCCCAAGATGGATCTGCATAATTCCAGTTTTTCCCCTGTGTTCAGCAATAATAGTTCCTCTGTCTCTCCAACTGGAAGATGAGGGTAGTTTTCTGCTGTTGCTCATCTCTTTATGACCTTAGTGTCCCCTGGTTGACTTCTCATCTTCCAACATCTGTTTATCAAGTTCTGACATGAATTTCCTTTTAAAGACTCAAAGAGAATTATATTTTTGCTTATACCTTGAGTATCAGTAAAATTAGCAACTTACTTCAGGGTAAGAGATGCTGATATTTTAATTCATATTGGAATAGAATTCAATACCTATGGAGTTTTATAATTATATATAGTATATATAAATCTCTACACACATATATACATGTATGTATATATCTGATGAGGAACAGCGTGAAAGTGTTAGTGATATTCTTTACAGGTCAACTATTAATAGCTATTTTTCATGTTAAAATTTAAATTAATTAGGTTGAACATATTTTGGCTGCAAATACCAGCACTAAAGAGAGATATTTAGAAGGAGAAAGAATGTAGAAGCAAAATCTTGGAGCAATAACAAACAAGAAAGTAAGAAAGGGAAAGGGGAAAAGCATATTGGGAATGACTGAGGGGCAGCAGAGAGAAAAAAGAATCTAAAAGAAAGAAGGAGAAATGGGAAGCTAGGGGACTGAGAAAGGAGTCAGTCTTCTCAGAGGAGGAACCCAGCAAGTAGACGCTGGCCATGGTGCTGACCCACTTCTTCAAGACCACTGGGCCTGCCTGGAGAATCCAAAAAAGCTTTTTAATCATTTCATGACCAGCCCTTTCCTTCCCTCATCATCAACCTGCTAATGCTTTTCTAATAATTACCATTTTTTAAACTATTTTGGCTGTTAAAAATGTTTCTTTTTAATAAGCTGATTAAAAGAGACTGCTTATTAGCATAAGCTCTTTGCTGTTCAGCCTCTTCCTAATTAAAAGCACTCATCTGTGGAGACCTCGATTTTTCCCTTCTCTTGGTGATGAGCTTTTGGATATTTTTTCCTAGGCAATTTGTTTTTATTTTACCCTTCTTCCTTTTGGTAGTTTTCTGCTCCTGAATTCCACAGAGGTAGATGCTCTGGAGTTAAATCATACATAGGAGGTAATGTGCAGTCTGAATATTTGAGAAAAGAATGAAAGA
Organism: Solenodon paradoxus; assembly: GCA_004363575.1. Lineage (NCBI taxonomy): Eukaryota > Metazoa > Chordata > Mammalia > Eulipotyphla > Solenodontidae > Solenodon > Solenodon paradoxus. The sequence continues at coordinate 80,014 of RJWH01002359.1, read as the reverse complement.
CCCAGCCCTGAAGTTAAGTTGCATCTAAAGAGAAAATCTTACCTCTGCAGAGTTGTGTAGCTGGGCCAAATTTCCAGAGTTGCAGGTGGAGAAAAGTGGTATGTAAAGGTGGAAAGCAACATATCAAACTTTCTGTTCTTTGAATAGTATCAGATCCCCAACATTAATAGAGATGGCCTTCAAAATTATACATCTATAATCATGTTAGTTTTGAGAATACATATTTGGAGTCTTGGTATGATCATCCTAGAAGCTGGAGATATTCAGTAGGTGACACTCTCTGAGTGTAAATACATCCATCCCTCAGAAATGGCCTATAATATAGGAATAGGGAACCTGAGAAAAGATTAAGCATTAGGAAGTTGACTGTATTATTAGAAACGTTTGTAAGAATCCAGGAGAAAAGGAAGTAAATAATGTATCAGTTTTCAAGTTGTTTAAGAAAAAGAAATTTCTATAGAAATGACATCAAGTTTTCTACTCATTTGCCATAACATTTTGTTTAATGCTTAACATGGTTTGATGAACCATCTTATGATTCTAATGAAACTATTGCCTCCTGACTCCTGAAAAAATAAACATTTGGATATCAAGACATATTTTTCCACTTTTAATGTCTTAGATTTCACAAATACCTTAAACACCAAGAATCTATCAGTATGAGTTAAGGATACTTGATGCATCTTCTTTAATTGATACTGATAGCTATATAGATCATTTTTCATTTTGAATTTATTCTAATCTTATGCTGACCAAGTAAACTTCTCATTTCAGTTTCCTTTTTCAGTGGAAATTCTGTCAACCAGAACTAGTATACCCTTTTGGCAGACATAGTTCCTCAATGTAAATTAATGATACAACTTTCTTACTCTGCTTTTTTTTTTTTTTTTTTTTTAACAAAATCTTCCTATTCTGGATTTAACTCTGAGCCTTTAATTCTAAACTAACTTTTAAAGCTTTTTTTGTGATACCCAAAGAAGAGTAACTCCAGGTCTAGTGATGTGGTTTTCTCATTAAGGTCTATGGAAAACCAAATGGACATCATCGTGTTCCAGGAGAACTTGGCCTCCACATAGCTCATAAATAGTATTCATGAGAGATGCCATCTTTTTGCCCAGTCAAGCATCGATATCATGAATATATTCTTTGTAAAAGGAAGATTTTGTTTTGTACAGCTTCTTGACTTGTTCTCAGAACATACTTTCTTATAATAACCATTAATTACATAATTGAGACTATAACTACATTGTGAATATTTTGTCAAAACATGAAGAAATAATCCCAGCATGCTAATTTATGGATATCAGCAAGCTAATTCTAAAGTTTAGATGGAGAGGCAAGACACACCGTATTGAGGAACAGAGTTGAAGGGATGACACTATTGACTTTAAGATTTACTAAATAGCCATAGTAATCAAGGTGTAGGAATTGATGAAGGAATATGCAAATATTAGTGGAACAGAATTGAGAGCCCAGAATTGGCCCACATAAATAAAGCAAATGATCTGTGCATCAAAGGCAATAAAAAGAGAGTCTCTTGAACAAATGATACTGAAACAAGTGGACATCTACAGGAAAAAATATGGATCTATTTTACGTTCTTCACAAAAATGAACATGTGTTATAATGTAACATGTGTTATAAATGTAAAATATAAAACTATAAAACTCCTGTAAGGTAGAATAGGAGAAAACTGTGGGTATAATGATGCCTCTTTAGATGTAACACAAAACATACAGTCCATGAGGGAAATAGTTGATAAGCTGTTCTTCATTAAAATGAAAATCTTCTTCTGCTCTACAAAAGATAGTATTAAATAATTAGAAGACAAACCACAGACTCGGGGAGGAAAAATGTTTGTGAAAGAAACATTAGTTTGAGGATTCTTAGCCTTATATAGAAATAACTCTTAAAACTCAATCGTAAGAGAGCAACCTAGGCATGGCCTGTCGACCTAGTCATTTGGTACACCACCAGGCATAGTCCTCATATATCCCAAGGTCCTTGGTTCAAGACCTGGGACCTCCAATGGGGGTTGTGAGAGTGGCCAACCAAGATGAACAACTTAATATAATATAGTCTTCTTCCTTGTCTCTCTTTCTCCCTACCCACCTGCTCACCTTCCTCCCTGCCTGCACCTTTCCTTAAAAAAAACAAAACAAAAAACCTAATAAAAAAAATGCCAAGTACCTTAATCAATAGTTCACCAAAGACGATATACAAATGGCAAATAAGCATAGGAAAAGATGCTCCTATGTCATCAGGGTGAAGCAAATTAAAACCACAATGAAATGTCACTATGTACCTATCAGAATGGCCAAATTCCAGAACATTGACAACCGGATGCTGGGGATGATATGGAGCAATAGGAACTCTCCTGTATTGCTGGTGGAATGGCAACAGGACGGCCATTTTGGAAGACATTTTGATGGCTTTGTACACAATTAAACATAGTTTTTGCCACACTTTTGCTTTGCAATTTTACTCCTTGGTATTTACCCCCCCCAAATTAAAATCTCATATTTACACAAAAACTTGCATGTGGAATGTAATTTTATTCATCATTACTAAAATGTGGAAGCAACCAAGATGTCCTTCAGTAGGAAAATGAGTAAACTATATTTATCTAGACAATAGACTATCATCCAGAATTAAAAAACAAAACTAAACAAAACTATATTATCAAACCATGGTAAGACATGGAGGAATTTTCAAAGTATCTAGTCAAGTTAAATGAGCCAAACTGTAAAGTCCACATTCCGTATAACTTAAACTAAATAACATTTGGAAAGAGCAAAACTATAAATACAATAAAAAGGTAAGTGGTCACAAAAATGGGTTGAGATATAAACAGTAAGAGTACAGAGGATTTTTAGGGCAGTAAAAATGTTCTCTATGATATTATAGTGATGACTGTAAGTCTCATTATATATTTGTTCAAGCATGTAGAATGCACAACATCAAGAGTGAACCCTAAGGTAAACTTTGGACTTTAGGTGATTATAATATATCAGTGTAGGTTCATTCTTGGTAAGAAATGTACCATTCTGATGAGTAATGTTGATAAGGGGTAAATCAAGCAATTGTGGCGCATATAGGAACTCTCTGCACCTCTCTCTAAATTTTTTTTGTAAACCTAAAACTGCTCTAAATAAATAAAATCTTAAAAACACACAAAAATACTTAGGATATGATGCAAGCTGCTTATACATAAATATATATATTCACTGATATCTTACATGTGAAAAATGGAAGAGAGCAATAGCAGAGAGAATATGTCCAATTAAACTTCTTCATGCAAGCAAATGTAGAATGTAGCCTAACTGACTAAATCTAACCTTGAGACAGAAGTAATGACATGGTTCCCTACAAATTCACAAGCATCTTGCAAAACGAAGACGATTCAAAGGTCAGCATTAGGGCTAAATCATATGGGATATGTGGAGGCAGTTGGGTAGAAAGATATGAGATTAATATTGGGATGACTTAGCCTAGTAGATTCATCGAACAGAAAAATATCTGGTTCCTTTAAATAGTGAGCTCTCTTCTCCTAGAAGAGTTCAAGTAAAGGCAACAACCCAGAAGCCCATTAAATGCATTCTGTACTGGAGTTAAATAAGAATTATATAATTTAATTTTTTATAAATAGCAAATGTGTATCTCTCTTAGGGAAATGTTAAATATCTTGTATTCTACCACCAATTAGACTAAAAAGTCTACTTTATTATGGTTTTTATACTTTGATTCCTCTTGATTGTTATGCAAATCAATTTATCTTCTCCACTTCACTAATTTAAAATTTTAAATCACTTTTTATTTAGGGTACATGTTAATTTATTCAATAAATCAAACAACACATTCCTTAATATAGTACCTTGTCTTAAATGTAATCAGGAGTTGAAGAATAAGCTTCCTGGTTTTCAGTAGATGCTCTTATTTCACCACTTTCCCCTCATTTCTTAAAATCTACAGTCTGGATACTATGTTCCATACTTTTTGCAACTCAAGTGATAATTCCAAAGCCTAGTGATCCAGGAAGTCCTTTTAGTTTAGTAAGAGAACTTTATCAAGTCAGACATGACCATGTCTGTGTAAGTGTTCTTATGTTTTCATGCGTGTCCCCCACCTTAGGAGACTATATATATATATATATATATATATATATATATATATATATGTGTATGTATGTATGTGTGTGTATATATATATGTATGTATGTGTGTGTATATATATATGTATGTATGTGTGTGTATATATATATGTATGTATGTGTGTGTATATATATGTATTTCATGTGTATATATATGTATTTCATATATATACATATATATACATATATATATATATTTCACAGCCCGTGGTGAGGTCAGCTGTCCTACAGAATACCTAGAATAGAATCCCTTTATTCTAGACTTCAATGATCACAGGTAACATGAGATAAATGTAAGTCTATTACTCAGTGTCTAAAGGCATAGCTATACCTAGCCACATGGGGAGAACTAAGCCAAGTTCATACTAACCATGTGAATCATCAAAATACTGTCAGTTGGGTTATAGCTGTAGAGTATAGTATTGTTGAAGCATGGGGTGAGAAGGGGAATCGAGTTCAAAACTCAGTTCTGATTTTAAGACTGCAGGTACAGTGATTTTAGTATTGCTGCTTCAAGGAATAAAAGATAGCCGTGTCATCATTTAATTTTCAAATTGAAAACATTTTCTGCTGAAGTTGGAAAATACCAAATATATGGACTCTCTCACTACCAGGTTTATGTTTTGTAGCTAATATTAGAGAAGAGATGGTGACCTCATATCTAATAGGCTTATTTTGTTGGATATAAGAAAGAACAATTCAAAGCCTCACATGACCACATGGGAAAATGCTCTGGTATCATCTATTAAATAAGTTTTGTATAAAGGAGTCAGACACATTTATCTTCTACCTCTTCTTCATGCCTTCCCTCCCTGCTACTGAGTGGTGGGCTATGGAGCAAATTATCCAGATAGTGAGCTCAGAAAATGATGCCTTCTTAGCCATGGTTCTATATATGAGTGGCCCTCTATAACACCTGGGATAGGTATTTCAGCACATCACAATTATGCAGGGATTAAAATAATGTCCAGAAAATCTTTTCGAAATTGCAACTATTTACACTTCTCTTTTGGAATGCTGACCTTTTCTTTTTTAAGTCGGGCAAGCTCAAAGTAATGATGCAATGGTACAAAGAGCCTATTAGCTTAGCAAAGGCCCAAAACATCATACTTAAGTCAACTTTTAATGGAGCCTATTACTTGGTAGCAAAGGACTGAGAATGTCCAAGCCACTCACAGATGACCTGTGATATATATCGGGGCTCTTTGAGGATTGATTACTGAGATGCTCATGGTTAAGGTATCATTCCTTTAGAATTTATTTTTTTCAAACTGGAATGATTTTACCACATCCCTCTTTTAGAAACAGACAGTTTGGTGTGTCATCTTGGTAAAGGCTGCCATGGAAGCTATGATAGTTACTGAGTAGCAACCAAAGATCGTGTTAATCATCCTACAACGCATAAGGCTGTCCCTTACAATAAAGTATTGTCTCCCCTAAAATGTCAAGGGTGCCAAGGCTGAGAAACCCTGCTTGAGGAATTTATTTGAGCTGGTCTTTAAATGTCAGTCCCTTGATACTCAATTCCTCCATCAGTTCTTAGACACAGATTAGAATGTGGTTTTGTGTGTTATGGAATGAGACCGTAACAAAAGCATGCACATCAGAATAACATAGCCTGGGTTTAAGTCTCAGTTGGTAGTTGTATGACCTCTGGTCACTTACAATCCTCTCTGAATCTCAACTTCTTCATGTGTAAATTAGACCAATCAAAACCCCTAAAGTCTCTTGTGAGGACTAAAGGCTAGTGTGAGTACTAAATGATTACTTGAATAAATGAAGTGAAATCAGAGTGGCCCCAGCAGTAAACTGAGGGTCAAGTTGAAGGTCAGGGTTGTGGGTAATGACATGGAGAACCATCCTCTTCATTTATTTCTTTTAGTATTTAATATTCTCTTAGACTTCATATGAGTCTCAAAATATAGACATTGGAAACAATAGAATTGAACCTTTAATTTATACATTAATGAGCTATCAATGAAAACTTGCACAATTTTCTGACTAGTATAACTTGGGCCAATTTTATTTTTCATGATGAAGGAAAGTATGCAAGACATTTAAAATAATTAATAGTATTGAAAATTTATTTCTAAGTAAAATAGACCTCTAGAACACAGGAAATACTTGGAAAAAATAATAGAAAAAAGTAGTGTTTCTTTGCAAAGTATTTATTTTTAGTTAACAATGAATCAGGCCCTGTTGTGTCTTATTCTTTGCTTTTTTATTATGATCAGGGTAAATTGTAAACATCAGAGGTATGCAGATGCATTAAAAAGTTAGTAATCAAAAAGGACCACATACGTTCACTGAATTCCTACTATGTCCCTGCTGCTATTTTCCCATGTGTTGACTCATGTGTGAAAAAGTAGAGCTTGGAATTGAGTTCTAACAGCTGGATAGTAAAATTTATTTTAGTCTAAATCCCTTGCCAGGATTTATTCTTCAGTCTTTTATTTAATCCAAATATAGGAACAGAATATAGAAATCACAATAATTGTTGATGGATACTCTTTTCTCTCAATAGTACGGCCATATCTTGAACTTCTTCTGATCTCTGTAGAAATAAAGTAGAAATAAGGTGATTTTTTTGCAATAATTATTGTGATAACTTCAGAAAATAATGTACTTTAAGAAATGAGCACTATCTATATTCAAATGACATTTTCTTTATTGATATACGCCATTACTTTCACTGTTACAAATAAAAAAAAAACCCCGAAATTTGTAAAGTCTTAAGGCTAATGTCTAAATCTCTCTCTTCTCCCTCCCTCCCTCTCTCTTTTCATCTTGCATCTACATGCTTCATTTTTAAAGTCAATAAGGAGACACTTCACTAGGAAAACAAAAATTCGAATGTTGGTTTACTTGTATATTAGTCTATGTTCTTTGGACAGTAATGGCATGCCCCAAATCATGTCTTCTAGATGTAATTCTCCAGAAAGAAAATTGTATTACAGTTAAAAAAAAAAAGTTTATGTTCATAGTCAAGTTTCATGGATATGGATTTAAAGACTTTTTTAAAACAGAACTTCTCAGAACATTTAGAATGTTTACATAGGCTATGAATTTCCCCAAACCATATTATTATCTAAAATATACAAAAAAAAATACTTGCATAGTCCACGTAACGTAATTTCTACATGTGCATTACACTTCGGAATTGAAAGTGAAACAACAATAGGTCTCTAAAAAGAGTAACTTCCATTTTCAATGTCAAGAAATCTGCAGCTCACATTCTCAATTTAAGAGCAGAACTTTAAAAACCGGAATGTGGAAGTAAGATAAATCTCATTTTTCAGAAAAGACTTTATTTTTGTTGCCTTTTGTTGAACACAGAACAACATTTCTGTCTTTTCTAATAACACTCTTTCAAGACTAATGTAGTCATATTCCAATTTTATGGTTGAGTTTTAAACAAGAAATCAGTTTTATGGGATAGAATTTCTTATTTAAAGAAATAGAAGAATGAATGAAGGAATGAATGAATGACATCGTCTAGTCGGCAACAATATCCTTTACTATGTTTCTGTTTTGCCAACTTCCACCTTTTTATCTACTGAGCGACATTTGGTGATTTCAAGAATTATTCTCCGTGTGTGCCCTTTCCTGCCTTCTTCTTTCTCCTAACATTCATATCCCAAGGGAAGTTAAAATGAAAAGCGAATGAGCCTGTTTTCCCCAATTCCTAAGATCTAGGATCAGACCTATAAAAACCTAAGAAAAGCCCCTCTTCAACATATAGCGCAGAAGATTAAGCGATCAGAGGAAGAGTGTGCGAGACCTCGCTTGTGTCTCCTCTAACCCAACTCCAAGATTTCAGATCTCACTGTATTTGTTTCTAAGCCCGAAACCTTAAAAGAATTCCAGCCAGTAGCTGTGCAGCTGCCAGCTGCCAGTCAGCAGTTCTTTGCTCAAACCAGATTGTACGTCCAGCATTTCAAGTGGAGAGTCTGTGAACCAGTCAGCAGGAGAATTTTCTGCTGCTCACAGAGCATGTGGCTACGCCTTCTGGAACTAGAAAGGGAGAATTAAGTAAACCCACACAAATTCCCTGAGCTGCAATGTGGAATTCGTAGAGGTCACAGGATATTGGTAACTCGCCTTAAACTAGTAATATACTACCATGTCTCTTCTGGCCCATTTTTCCCAACATTGCTTCCTTTCTTCAAGATCCATCCTTGCTTGGATTCTAAATAGACTCTAGTCCATCATTTCATAATTAAAATGAGGCTGCACATTTTTCTTCCAAGCTCTCTTTAGACTTTCTAAATAACAGTTTCCTTTCTCCAAGGACCTAAAGAATGATGAAAAGATTCTAGAAAAAGCACCAACTGTGTGCTTGAGCTTTCTCAGTCAGTGGCACACAATTTGATAAACCCTTGTCAGGCATCATAAAGGCAGGTGAGGGTAGCGGGTGGGGAGGATAAGTGTAATTCCTTTGCTTGCTAATTTCTTACTAATATTCCAAAAGAATGCTTTCATTTGGTATAGGACTGTTTACTCTGAGTAGTTCAGTTTGAGCAGCTGCTCAGAAGCCCATCTGGCATCCATCAAAGCCCAGCTAGGTTCATTTAACTTAAAAGCTCTACTTTCTTGGTGTTTAAGACCTATGCTCATTGGAGACTCAGAACTTTTCCTTGCCAGCAAATCTATTCTCCTGCTTCAAACTATAACTCTTTGAACCATCTACTCTTCAAATCATTTCTTTCTGAGAGCTAGAGTTGGTTTTCCTCACTTGGAAAATGCAGGTGCTCGGAGGCCAAGCCAAGGCTTCTATAAAGCATCCAGGTCGTGTCCACAGGGGTCAATAGACTGTCAACAGGCTTTCCTTCAAGATGTTGGATGGGCCCAGTGAGCATTTTTCTCTAAACAACTGCAGTTGAAGGGACCTCTACCAGTTCCACTTGCAGTAATACAGATGACTTCACTCAAGAGAATGTCAACTTCCTCCTTAAATCTAAGGAATCTAATTTTACACTCTGTGGGATTAAGAACAGATGGAGAAGAAGTCAGTCATATGGTCACACTTACTACCATTCTCTTGGGCAGCTGTTACCTGGCGATGTTCACAAAATGACCCCAAACATGGAATGACTGGTATTTGGACTATCTTTAAAACTCCAAGAAATTATCTGAAGGCCACCCCATATCTCTTCTCATACTCCTCTCAAAGCCCATGCAGAGAGCTGTTGGTTTAATGTGTATTTCTCTAAATGTGTTGATGAGAAGATGATGAGATGAAGATGAGAACAGGAACTTTGAAAGATGAAGTATGTAATGATTCCCATGTATAGGCTGTGGGACTGTTATTTTTTGGCTGAAATTGTAAGAAAGACATATTAGAGATCCAAGACTTACCAGAATAGCATTTCTGAGGGGTGACAACCTTAGAACTCCAAAAGTACCAGAGGAATCTTCCGTATTGTTATAGTGCAAGGGAAGTCTCTCAGCAAGCTAGACTTGCCACAATTATGTTCCTGCTGAACAGTTCCTTCCCCTCTTGACTAATGCCTGAGATATCTAGAAATTATATGTAGACATGGTAAAAATTATTTTCTCTTTCATTCTATCCTTTATTCAGCTCCCTTCCTTTGGTTCATCTCTCCATGAAGTCATTATTGATTTCTTCAGTCATGGAGTCCCTTTCCTTTACACAAACTAATTTCTCTCAGAGTGTCAGAACCTTTAATCCTCCACTGCCCACTTCTGAGTGGGCTAGGCAATTTAGCTTCTGATTTTCTAGTAAGTATATCAGTTCTTGGATGACAAGGGCTATGTTTTTCTTGGTTTCCATAGCCCCTAGTACCTGCCATAATCCTCGGCTACTAAGATTTTATTGAGCGCATGGGTATTGATTAATTAATTGCTGTTTTCTAATGACATCTGGGGCACTAGAATATTATTATTTAAAAGAAGTTGTGCTTCTCAGATGGAAATAGGATACTAGATTCAGAGGAATCAGGAGCTTATAAGATGAAGAACTGAGTTTCCAGTCAACCTATGCTTCTGGAAGTGAAGAAGTCAGAATTCCTCAAAATTCAGTCATTCAATTTGTCAGGACTTTGTCCCATACCACAAGCTAGACCTTTTCACTTCATCAAGTGTTTGAAAAGAAAATCAGACATCAGATCTAATTAATAATAATATAAAAGCCAATTTCACAGCCCATTTCCCTCCACAGACTGGTCGGGGAAAATTGAAGGGGGAGTTGAAGAAACACAAGCATTGATGTTTGTGGTGTTCACAGTGACCCAGAGCCACATTGAAGAAAAGTAGAACTTCTTGGTATTCCCTCAACAACTGAGAATTTTGGGCTCCATTAACCCAGACTGCAACACAAAGGAAAAAAGAATCAGGAGAAAATTGAAAACCCAACCTCCTCAGTTTTGCTTCATTAATAAGGCTACAAAGTCCTAGTCAGTTTTCTCCTCCCTCTACCCCTCCCTTTCTCTTTCCGTTTCGTTTAACTGAAGGCAATTCATCTCATTTTAATTAATTTTTACTTGCAGCATTATCACCCTGAGTATAAAGGCAAAAAGATTTTTTTTTTAATTACAAAGCTAACGGCATTAATTACTAATACAGTAAATGCATTGGCACATGGAAGCCGAGTGGGTTCCAAGGAGCTGAGGCAGCAACTGATGAACATCTTAACAGCTGGAAAAGGCTTAGTCACAAAGGAGAAACCTTTCTATGGCAACAATAGGAAGGCTGTCTCCACCTGATTGAGTCACTGTTTAACTGAATGTGACATACGATGGTCTAGAGACAGCACTAGTGCATTACAGGAAAAGGGTTACTCACAGAGTTTCCCTGGTTCTCTTTCTGGGTCAACTCTTTGATAGGAACCCAGAAATTGAACACATGCTGAAATATTTGACAATGGCTACCAGAGCAGAACACTTACAGTGTATATGACAGCATATATGACTATGACGTCAGATCTCCTTTTTAGTACTCATTTTGGTATTTTCCTACTATTTAAGAGGCAATCAACTGATGTGCTAAAAAAGCTAGAACTCAGTAGTCAATCTGTGGCTAGAAAACCCTGTCCCATGTTGAGTATTCTTATGAAATATGAGCCTGGTAAAAATGAGCATACGTGTTCTCTCTACATGTTGGCACAGTGCAATGCTGCGTATATCGCAGTAGATCCTTCCACTTCGCAAGTGCCTGATTTTCTGGCAACATCTGTACATTATCGGGTTTGCAGCCAAATGTCTTGAAGAAACATCGTTGCGCTTTATGGGCAGTTCCAAGAACTAATGGACCTCAGTTTCTACTCCAACACTTCCTTAATCTTCTGCCAAATTTTATACACAGCCCTACACCTTTATCATTTTCCCTCTGGGAAATCTCCCCCTTTTTTTTGGTCAACATTTCTGTTTAAAATCTGCCACCACCATCCCTATCCTTGTAACTTTCTCTCTTTTTCTCTCTCCATTATATGTGTCAGTCAATAATATTTAAATATATGGTTCTAAAAATCCTGCCTTTACCATTTATAAGATCTAAAAATTATTTAGGGAAAAAGAGATTCAGACTTACTAACCTGTGAAGGTTGGAAGATGTCTTTAAACCTTCATCAGAAACTACTAAAAGACACCACCTGTCTCCCCTTTTGAGTTATACCATCATTTTCTTGAATAAATAACATTTCTTTATTTTATTTCACTTTAAAGATAAATCATTAGTTTACTGTACTATCTAAGTTTCAAAAATAAATAAATAAATAAATGAATAAACTCATGCCTCCCGTGATGACGTGCATTATACTCTGCTACCAGGGTTCTGGTGCCATCACTGCTCTCTGACTCCTTCTATCCTTGGTTCCCTTTCTCCTTTCCCTCCCCACCTCCACAGTTTTATTTTTGGGTCTCAGAGTATTTTGTTGTGTTCTATTAGTTCATTCAATTTGTTACTTTATATTCCACATTTGAGAGAAAACATCTGGTATTTTTCTCTTTCTGACTTATTTTGCTCCATATAATCACCTCAAGTTCCATGCTTGTTCTCACGAAAGGCTATATTTCATCTTTGTTAAAATAGCTGAGTAGTGTTTCGTAGTGTCTGCATACCACAGCTGCTTTATGAAGTCATCTGTCAGTGGGCATTTGGGATGATGGTATGCCTTGGCTACTGTGAATTGTGCTGTTAGGAACAGTGGTATGCATATCTTTTCAAATAAATGTTTTCATATTGTTCAGATAAAACCCCCCAAAAGAAACAAAGCAAATAAGCAAAACCAAAATGAAACAAATATGAATTCTAACAATAGAGTTGAGGTGACTAGAAGGGGAGGGGGTGGGTTTGGGAACAGAGGGCAGGAGGGCACCAATAGACGATGTTTAGGGTTCGGGTTGGAATGATAACCTATGTTTGAAGAAGTTGGAGCTTGTACTCCTAAAACATATACAATGTTGGGAACCAATGTTATCTCAATTCAAAAAATAAATCGAAAGTAATTAAATACAATACAAATATAAAAACTGGAAAAATCAAATATAAAATAGTTACTTTTTATTTTATTTCAGAACTTGGTTTTAATTTTATATTTCATTGTTGGAAGGCTTTATTCATGAGTTTCTTTCTGTAGGTGTAAAATACTTCATAATGATATTCCATGCAAGTACAATTTGTGGTCTTCAGTATGAATTTAACCTCACATTAGGGCAGTATTTCTATGGAAAAAGCATGTTGTCAACACCAAGTGACAGAATTAAAAATTAAATTTTGGAATGTGTACTTTGTATACTGGTGTTGCCTATAGTTATCGGTATTCAGTGATAGCCATTGAAACAAATTTATCTCTAGCTATCAAAATTTAAAATCAGCCGGCATTTCAGTTAATTTTAGTGGTGTGGTGTTCACATTGATCTGAATTTAGACTGTATTTCCAACTACTCTGAGACTGTATTCTGATTTCTAGATTTCCTTTTCTTTTCCTTAAATAAGTAAACAAATCTTGTGTTCTCATTTGAGGATGTGAGAGAAAGGCAAATGTTTCTATTCATTTTTCTCTGAATATCTTAATTTGGCAGACTCAGACTATAATTCCCCCTAAGAAAACACTCCCCACAGAAGTGTTGATGTCTTTTGTTTTGTGAAATTTTCATGAGAAAATTGGCTTGCAAGCCATAGTGAAAAAAAATTTGGAGAAAATTAATGGCAGAATTTATCCAAGTGCTTATGGAACATGTTAATTATTTGGGTTTCAATTTGTCAAACATTTTTACTCCAGTTGAGTTTACTCTTCCCTGGAACAACGTGATGATTGATATGTCTCAAGTAGTTCCTCAAATTATTTGAAAGAAGCTGTAGCAAATACTAGATGAGATACTGGTGGGATTACCAGCTTGCCCAAGTACCCTTGTTTTCCTTCATGAGTAAAGAGGAGTCATTGTTGGTCTCCCTTTGAGAGTTCAGAATAGATTCTTCTGCTAACCACTTATGATTAACCTGACATCAAATGACACATCTTAGAATTCAGCTTCCCCTCCCTTTGCCAAATTATGTTCATACTTAACATAATTAACATCATATTTAACAAGAACAAAGTGACCACACCGTGAAAACAGCAATACTGGTGAGAATCACAGGATGTTAGTAGCTTTAATTCTGTTGAGTATTAACTTACTATTTACAACTATATACTTACTACTATATTTCACTAATTATCAGACACTTTGAATCACCAATTCATCTAGACATTAATATTACCCTCATTTTATAGAGAAGGAAAGTGAGATGCAGAGAGTTAAATAATTTTGCCCAAACTGACAAGATCAGTAGGGGTGAAAACTGAGCTCAGAACTAAGTCTGCATGATTCCAGAGCCTGAGTTACCATTTTCTCATGATACTAATGATGAAGTTGTATATCTGGGTGACTCTCTTTCACACTTGTGCATTCTTTAAGCGTGATTATTACTTCGTTTAGCCTTGGCTTCCCTAATTTATCACCATGAACTATATCACAGGTGTCTTTATGAAGGTGTATGTCCTCTAACCCTTTGCAAACTCTTCAAGAAGAGTTTTGATGAGGGTAGGATAACTATGGCTCATATGCAATTTAAAGAACATCTATAAAATAACAAATTTAGAGAAGCCAAGGAGATTGATCTTCTCTCTCTTTTAAATGCAGGGTCTATGAATCTTGTACAGCCTGTGTCTTGCATTTGGGTCTGTCCTAAACTATTTTTCTTTTTTTCTTTAAAAAAAAAAAACAGATTATACACACTGAGTACAAACATTTGTTAATATTTTTAGATAGCTATGTCTCTGTATAGGACTAAAACGAATTAGTGGAATATAGAATGCTCTATCTTCAGTCTCCTTTGGACTAATACCAGTCTAACTGAATTTTTATAAGACTTTTAAATTCACTGCTGTTGTGGTGTTAGGCAAAGTTATGTAATTCTAAGTTATGACCCTTTAAAATAGGAATCAACTCTCTCATTCTGGCTGTTCATTGTTTAATAGACCCCAAATGGTGCTATCGCTTCCATATGTGAGCTGTCATCCATAAAATTTATACAGAGGGTGGTAGAGAAGAGAGAGGAAAAAGAAAAGAAAGGGATGAAATATTAAAAGAAGTAATGAGAGACAGGAGAAGAGAAAATTGTAAAATAAAGAGAAGAGGAAGAAAAGTCTTATTCTGAGAGAAAAGTAAGTTGGATCTAAAATACATATATATATATATATATATATAATATTTATATCCGATGTCAACTTATGCATGGTAAAATTAGACCTTCTTTGTTGCTACAGATATTTTGTATTATATATCAAATACTTTTTAACCATCTGATGTGTCTCTGGTACTGTGCTAGGTTTCTGGTAATGAAGAAAATGGACCAGAACTTGAGCCTAGTAAGGGAAATAAATTTTAAACCAGAAATATTAATGTATATTATCTGATTTGTGCTGTGATAAAGTGTGCCTGGGAAGTGTTTCTTACATAAACTGATCAGGTAATACCACTTGAAAGTATGCTTAATTTGAGACTTGAAAGATGGAAAGTTTCTAATTATGTGAACAGCAGGACAGGGGATGCTACAGAAGTGTAATTTACAGGTCTGTGCTTGAGTTATACTGTAAGTAGAGGAACTGACAGCAGAATGGCTAATCTGAGCCTCACTTTCCGGTAGAATCTGTTTAATTCATTGGGGGTAGTGGTAGAACTAATCACAATAAAATATTGAGTGTATAGTTTTAGAAAAATCCATGACTGAGGTCTGTTACAGAATAGAAGAAGAAGGAAGGAAAAGGTTTCCAAAGATAGTTCAGTCTGATAGGTGGGGGACTGAATGGGAGGAGGAATTCAGAAAGCCTGGTCCCTCAAAAGCTGCTGCAGGAGAGGCTAGAAGAGCTGGTGGTTCTATTATAATAATGCCAACCATTCACTGTATGAATTCTATCTGTGACATGTCAACATTATATAAAAAAGAGTGAACAATAACCCTTAAGTCACCCAGCACATAATTCTGCAAGGATTTGGCCATAAAAGGATGAAGAATAGCCAATATTAGATGTCACCGACTCTAGACAAGGGAGTTTCATGGAGTTTCTGGGGCCTAGAGTGATATTCCAGTGATCCTGAGATAAATGCTATAGGACAGAGGATGGTGTCACTGAGTGACAATTATAAGAACAGCTCTAGTGATAAAATAGAGTAAATGGAGTGTTCTATCCCTCTAGCAAAGATCAGCCATGGAATGAGATCCACGGAGGACCAGGAGGAAAATTTCATTTGCTGAGATCACCTTCCAGTAGAAGTGAAATAAATGGCCCATTTGTCAGACTCTGATCTCATCCCCCAGGATGGGTAATCAGCTATTTCCAGAAGCAGAGCAGACAGACTATCATCTGAGCAAGGGACTTGACTGTAAAGCATGAGGAATGATGACCAGCCTTGTATCTAATGTTCAGGAGAATGGTTGTGCCTGTGTGCATGTGTTCGTGTGTGTGTGTGGGTGCGTGCATGTGTGTGCGTAGATTCTTCATGGCTTCCGTCCTGTGTAAAAGTTTATGAAGTTTTGGTGGGGAGTTAAGAGATAGAATTTGGGAGAACCTTGCCTGCTGTTCCCTGGTAAAATCCATAATTTTAACCTGATGAGAAATATTTGAAGAGGTACCATGAAGAGCATTCAAACTGATTTGAAAGCTGGACAGCTAGATGTATAGAGCGTAGTTAAGAAGAGATTAAATAAGCCAGTCACAGGGCATAGAAGAAAAAATGATGGAGATTAGATTAGATGTTGGGAGAGGATTTATAAAATTAAGTGTCGATTCAGAGAACTGATTATTTTAAAGAACCAAATATCATAATGTAAGATAGCTGAGGGCAATGCTTATGTTCAGCATTTGATTTTATTTTTAAATATATAGGAAATAATAGAATAGTTAAGATGTAATTTTTATTCTTTTGTCATATCTACATTTCGATGATGTATTTTAGAGTCAATTAAAGTTATTTCACCCCTCATTTCAAAAAATATGTTTTCCTATATAGTCTCATTATCATTATTAATCCTAACACAAAGAGCAGTAATTCCTTTATTCCTTAATGTAATCCACTAAAGATCTATATTTGTTTCCAAGGGCCGTCACCACAAACGACCACAAAATGGGTGTCTTAAACAAATAGAAATGTATTCTCACAGTTTTTGAAGACAGAATGTCAAGTTGGGGTGTAGTGAGGATGCACTTTCTTTGAAACTACATGAAAGTCTTTCCTCGACTCTTCCAGGTTCTGTTAAATCCAGACACCCTCTGTCTTGCAGCAGCATGGCCACAGGCCTCTGTCCGTGTCGATAAATGGCCTTCTTTTTGTGGTTTCCTCTTCTGTCTGTGTGTTCTCTTATAAGGATAGCAGTCATTAGAATCAGGGATGCCCCTACATCCAGGGCGATCTTATTATTGAGTTTGTTAATGACACGTGCAAAAACACCATTGCCCAAAAAACCACTGCACACATTTAGACAAATGTAGACAAATCTACTGGGGGACCACTGTTAAAGCCACTTCATGGCCCTTTTATTTTCTCTGATAGTCTCTAAAATATCCTTTACAGTTTGTTTGTTCATATTATTATCAAGGGCCAATCACTGGGCAAAGTATTTTGCATTACAAGTGGTGAAAATGTGTTTCTAATCAACAAAACAAAAGTATTGTAGGTTCATTGATTTTACAAATACAGATTAATACCAAGCACTTAATGTAGGTAAGACACCCTGTCCTAAGTGCTGAGTACATAGTGGGCGGAATGATAAGAGAGTCTGAAGATCAGAAGATCCTTATAAGACTGACAGCACTATCACAGAGCACCATGGCCTCCTGAGTTGTTTTATGTGTGGCACTCAGGCAGGGCTGGGCATAAGGTTGCCAATTTCTTTCTGCTTCTTGACTTCTATAAAGTTGACAAGGCTGTCTTCTCAGGCTCTCAAATCTCCAGCATGTGCTGTTGCATTGGTTGAATGTTTATATGCATTTTACATACCAGCGTGACCACTGCAGAGCTGTAAAGTGAACAGTCTGCCGCGGTTTTTAGGGGAAAAAAAAGGAATATTTTTAGACCCATAAAATTATATCCTCTTTATCTCTTTGCCTTCTTTTGAACCCACATATTTATGCTGTTACCTAGTTTTGAATCCTGTATCATTTTGTGACATTGCACTGAAATCTATCAGTGAGCTGAAAGACAGAAGAAAGGAAGGAATAGACGATGAGACTTGACTTTTTTTTTTAAGAAGCCCTTGGATTTGTGTGTGCGTGTTATTTTTAATATCACTCACCTATTTCTTAGATGTGTTATGCAAATGACTCTGAAGAAATCTGTAAAATGCTTGGGTATCTTGAGGTGAAGTATCTAATTAAGTGAGCATTACTATTTTTATTATTTTCTGGGCATGGTTTAAAATAATTATGGGCATGGATAACATGAATAGTTGTTCCTTGAAATAGCTAACTCTGCAACCTAGTAGGGTGGTTATGATCTTGGACTTGTACGCCTAGTTGAGTCATGAAGCAACAGAAAGCACAGTCTAATTAAATTTGACAGCCTCACATGGGGAATCATGCCCACAGGTAGTACGACAGCATGAAACTTCAGGAGAATTTTTTTTCTTTTTTAAAGAAAGTTCATTAGAAAGAGATTGGGGAGGGGGGGCAAGTTTGAAAATGGAAATTTATGAAATCAGCAAAGGACCACTTTCAAATGGTCCCCTTAGAGAAGGAATTAGAGCTGTGGAAGCATCAGCAGTTTCCTCCAAAGGGGTAGGCAATCTTCTATGCATTTGATCCACACAAAGGGCCAGACCTCAGGCAACCGCACTGTGGGACCAGAATTGCCATGAACACTCTGAAGTCAGTCCCTCATGTAGTTAAATACTATCACATCCACGCAGTGTGTCATTAGGGAATGCTGCTCCTTTTTATTGTTAAACAAAGCTATTATAATAGCAACATGAAATATCATCTTCAAAAGAATCAAGCACAGCCTCACCACTTTAATCAAAACAACCTAAGTTTCACTTTTCATCTTTCCTTCTAATATTTGTCGATATGAACATGCTTTACCTGGTTAAGATACTAGTGTGCAAACCCTTTTATGACTTGCTTTTCAACTTAACATGATAAGGAATTTCATTGCTATTCATAGTCTTGTATATTTTCATGTTCTGGCTTCATCATATTTGAATGAGTTGTTATGCCACATTAGAGGAATCTCATTTGGGGCATTTAGAGGGATTTCAAATTTTGATTACCGTTAATGTTTGACCATTTAAAAGTTTCTCATAGGAGGTAAGTACTTAATAAATATTTGGTAAAGGGAGAAATACAATTATTTTTGTCCTTCCTTGGGTAGTAAGATCTGGAATGTCATCCTGATGTTGGAATTTCTATTATTCATCCAAGGATTTGTGTATTTTATAGCATCACCTAATTGTATGAATACTTCTCACTCTCGATGCCTCCAGCATTTATCTGCTAAATATCTAAACACAATTCTATGTCAATAGCTCCTTTTCTTTGCATGCTTTATATGGTGTCTGTTACTCTGAAGGAAAATATTTCCCCCTTTATCTTTAGATATTTTGGAAACAGGATTTGAAAAACTCAGTTGTCTATTCAAAAATGGGCACAAAGGTGAGGAAAAGGGCAGCAGAGGTAAGAAAGATGTGAAATGCCTTCAGAAAACCCACTCCAGGTTCTGTAACATGGTGCCCATTGGCCTTCTTCTCTTCTTTTCTCTCAGTCCCAATACATGTGTTCCCAGCTCAAAATTTTCAAATATAATTTTTATTGCATAGAATTCACACCAGACCAAAAGTCCAACTTACAAAATTAGAAAGGAAAATTAATAAGAGTTTAAACCTTTCCCTATCTCACATTTAAATAGCTAGATATAAAAATGTGTTTATGCCCTGAAGGTGATACTTTAAAATGTTAAAACGAGCACCAAATAAGTAGTTATTAAAAAGTAATTTCATCCATGACAGGTGACTGTCAGCTTATAGGATGCAGCACTCTGCATCTAATTGTTTTTTTGAAGTCATAAAATAGGTATAACCTCACAGGATGGCAAAGCTAAAAGGAGTTGTAGCAATCTCCCTCATTTTTAAAGAAGGAACCGCGTTCCAAGGCTCCTCGACTCACAGCTCCGTGTTGGAACCACAACCAGAACTCAGATCAGTGGGTTTGTACCACCCCATCATTATGGATATTTTGCCCAGAAAGAGAAGTTGTTGCCACTTCCAATCGATGGGGTGAACTCCAAGGAGAGAGGATGGCATGTCAGGCCCAGCCCACTGTGCGGTGTGACCAAGAAGTCTTTTGAGAAAGAACAGTAGAACAAAGCCATGCTGTCCGCCTCCGCAGACACATTCTATAGAATGTTACACCTAGAGGTGTTCGAATTGTTCTCTGCAAAGTTATGTATTCCTTGATATTTATTCAGGGTCACAGTGGGGTTGGGTGGGGTGAGACCCCTGGAACTTTACTGTTGCTTCATTCAATACAATTATACCAGTGTCTATTAAATATAGCAGAGATTTGTGTGAGATTTTGTGATCATAAAAGCTCTGCCCCTCTCTCTCTCTCTCTCTCTCTCTCTCTCTCTCTCTCTCTCTCTCTCTCTCTCTCTCTCTCTCCCCCCCATCTGTCACACACACACACACACACACACACACACACACACACACACACACACCCACCACTGATATAGATGACCTCCCTCACTATACAAATAATCCTGTGGATAGAAGCTTGAAGTGGTGCAATGGCTGAATGGCATCTTTTACTGGTTATGAACTGATGTTTGAGAGTAGAGGGGTTGTTATTTGGAATCCTGAATTTCTTGGTTCAAACATCTGCTTTGATTAGTTCATCATAAGTAACTTGAATGAGTTACTTGCTGAATCTCAATGCTCTTGTTTATAACATGGGATAATTATATTTTTCATATAGACCAGTTTTAAGATAAAATGAAGCAATATATGTTAACAGATTGTTTCTGTATTTTAAGTAAATGTTCCAATTATTTTTCTTGTTTTGTTTTCTCTTAGTCTCAGGGACAGGACTGGATCGTGCTTCTCGAATCTCATTTAATTCTCTTGGACTACAGAATGCTATTTCTCCTGTGTTGTCAGAGTTGTTTTCTTACTGTTGTGCTTGATAATGGCTTTAGATTAGTGACCACCAGATCCCTATCTCATTCCTGGGTTCCAGTTTGATAAATACACATCCTGAAACTTGTAAAGGTATAAGACCCAAGAGTCCATAATGACTGTTCCATAGCATAACAAACCCTGACGCCTGATAGAATGAGAAATTGGCATCTTGCATTGTCTCTACCTTCTCTAATACTTGGCAGCACAAAATGTCCTTAGTCCCAACTCTGTCGTTTCCAGTGACTGATACATTGTTCTCGGTTTTATATTTCTCCGCATTTACTTTCTGTTCCAACCTTAGCTCCCTTAGTCACTTGTCATTGTCCCTCTTCCTTGGACTCTTTGTTTCTTTAGAAGTAACTTTTGTACTCAAGTGAGTGTATTTGCGTATTACGCGTAATGCATATAATACATTATCAGGTATAAGATAGATGTATACACAGTACACACATGCACATATGTAAGACGGGACATAGAGGTGGAGGCACTCTATTAAAATTTAAGCAATTCTCTTGATACTAGGACTCCAGGGCAGAAGCATAAACTGTTACCAGAGCAGACTGATCACATGGTCTGAGAAATGGAAGCCAAAGAGAGAGAGAGGCAGCCCATTTAGGAGGGTAGGGCCCGGTGATGGTCATTCAGTGAACTCCATGATGTTCTATTGGGCACAGAAGATCTCAGTGCTGTAATGCTGGGGAGTGAATTTGACAAATATCAAACTATTGGTAGATAGAAGAGGGTGATGACATAGGGAGACAGTGGTGGCAAGGAACATTGTGAATTACACAGTAAAATTATGAGTATATTCTGGGAACAAATAGCCAAGAGATACACACTGTTTCTGTACCTTCCACGTCAGAAGTCTTCACATAAAGGTTGTTTGACCTCTTGGATTCCATAGGTAGTTTGTTGACATTTCATCCATATTATATCCCTCTGTATTGGTGATGTCAGTAGTTTGCACCTTCTTTCTTCTCAGGCTGGTCTCTGAGTCTTCCTTTTCCAACATGTAATGCACCCTACATCTCTGGGAAGGTGACTACATGGAGAGGAACATTTCCACTCCTCTTCCTCTTCCCCACATTCCTGCAGTTCTTTCCATTCTCGAATGTGGTTCCTACATGACTCATCCTCTTAAGTTTTATTATTTTTTAAAGGAAATTTACAGGCAGGAATGAAGATGAGCTGAGGCAGGCAGACAGAGAGAGAAGAAAGAAGCATTAATGTATTTTATTTAATTGTTCATCTTGTTTGTTCCCTCCTGACCCCAGGATGTGCACTGGGGTCCATGGGATGTATGTGCACTTCACTGGCCAAAGGCAGCTGACTAAACTGCTGCTCCACCAGGGCACAGCACATCCTCTATTCTTTCTTGGTTGTCTGATTATCGAGTTGTACCTTCACACACTGTAGGAGTTGAAGACTAGGATTGGTTTGCACTTAAGCTGTGCTGCCCTTGCACTCGAACTTGTATGGGGAATAATGGCGCCTCCCAACCCTCTCTGGCCTGGGGTGGGAGCCCCTTGGGGGGGTTTCCTCTTAACCACAGCTCCCTCTCATCCCCCTACCCCAGACGTTTTCTAGTTTGTAATTGAAGATGCTTATCTCTTCATAGAGCTTTTATGTGAAATAAGTCAATTATGTCACATGTTTAACACGGCGCTTGGCATATGGCAGCACTTGAAAACAAGTGATGAGAAAATTCTAATTCAATTTTCTTCCTCACACTAGACTGCGAAGTCCTCAGGATAGAGACTCCGTCTTAATATCTGTGCAGAACATAGTAGGCTCTCATTTCATGTAGCAGAAATGAGCCTTAG
Organism: Solenodon paradoxus; assembly: GCA_004363575.1. Taxonomy (NCBI): domain Eukaryota; kingdom Metazoa; phylum Chordata; class Mammalia; order Eulipotyphla; family Solenodontidae; genus Solenodon; species Solenodon paradoxus. Next base: position 57,370 of record RJWH01002359.1, on the reverse strand, counting down.
AGTGCATGTGTTTATACACAGATCATAGAACGGGAAGCTCAGAAGTTGAAATACCTTGCCCCAAATCATCCATTGTTAGAGCTGAAATTTGAGGTCAGATATACTTGATTACATGCTGTCATTCAAACTTCTACACCATAAATACTTTTAGTTTCTTTACTATGTAGAGGCTTGGCTCTTGCTTTTTCAAGTACGGTGTCTCAAGTTTCTCAGCTTTGGTGATGAAAACAGCCAAACATTGTTGGAACTTGGTGTTAAAAGTGTTCTGGCTCAGTTACCTGCATAAATGTATCTGTTTGGTGAAGGAGTGGGTTCATACCGTAACAGCCACCAGCAGTGAGAATTAATCTCCTGAGTCTTAATTAAAACAGTCTTTGGAGACTACAACTGCTGTAGGAAGTGCCAGAAATCTCATTTGAAAGCTTCCTGATTGTGATATTTCCAATGTCAGATTGCAGATTCGAGAAACTTGGGTGTTTGGAATAAGCTTCAGATAAGAACAGCCTCACTTTAAGTGCTTATCTTAACTACCAACCCATCTGCTCCCATCATGGTTCTGAACTGTGTGTAAGAACAAGCACTCCTCTCCCTGTCCCATTTTACATCTGAACATGATTTATTTCCAAAGTCGTTTATTTCTCTCCTTTCTCCATCAAGCAAAGCAGAAAGTAGCTGTGAACATTTCTGCAGAAGTGATGAGTCCCCACCTCTTCCTAATACTTCCTCCCCAACACTCCTTCCTGAATCTCCTGTTTTAAACTCTTAAGTTATTTCAGGGAAGTTGCTTCTTCATACTATTCATGTTCAATTCATCCCTATGCCTCATGTTTGTCTAAATAGTGTTTTGTGTCTTTCCCTTCCTCTCTACATCATGCATTAGATTATTACGAGAATCCACTTTTGTTTGCCTGTTTTATGTCCTCCTGTGTCCATGCCGTCTCAGACAAGATGTAAGAATAATTGGTTTTAGATAATAAAGCAGGGCTACTGGACTTGGGGATCACCTAGTTTGATTCTCTGTTCTATTACAAGATGTTCAAAACCCAGAACAAGGACAGCAAGTGCCACTTTCTTCTCTGTCCCTGTCAGCGCCTGCCTCGAGTCACATTCCATTCTGTGCACATTTAAATAGAAACCAAAGATCTATTGCAGAGCGATCTGATAGCAGTGGGCCTAGAAGTCATGGAGGGTAAGGGACAAGTTAAAGACACAATAAAAACAAAATGAATCAGAAAGACTCTAGGAAAGTTTATGAAAATAAAGAGGATAGTGGGAGACCTGACAGGCTAGGATTTAAAGTGATGTTACAGAGACAAATTAAACTTATTTTATCACTTCCCAGGATTAAACTTGAGTCACTAATAGAAGACTAGGGTTAGATAGATTCAGAAAGAGCAAATAAGAATTTTTGTATATTTTATCTAGCTAAAAAAGAATGAACATCTTTGTGAAGTAGTGACTTACGTATTTGAAAAGCCATTTCCTGGTTACTTAATCCAAATGTTGTAGGATATATATATATTTCTATATGGGGAAGAGAAATGGATCACAGGAGACCTTTTTCTAAGACCCTTTTCAGGGATGAATAACTGGTTCTTTAATCCTTTGCTCATCAGTTTTATTTCTTCCTTTTTAAAAAATAACTATTAAAGGGTAATTTACAAATTATTATAAGGGTCATCAAATGTAAATATTCATTGTAGGGTATACTCTTTCCACTTAAAAACTTATTTTTAGAGTTGCTTTAGGTTCACAGAATAATTGAAAGGAAAGTAGAGATTTCCCATACACCCACGGCTCCACACATGTGTAATGTCACCTGTTATCAATGCCCCCTCCATGGTGCACTTGTTATTATTGATGAGCCTATATTGACAAATCGTAGTTGCCCAAAGTCCATGGTTTTACCTTAGGGTCCATCTGGGAGATGTGTGCTTCAGTAGGTTTGGATAAATGTGTCCTGATGTGTACGTATCACCGTAGTATCAAAGTATTTTCACTGCCTTAAAATTCCTCCGTGCCCTGCCTCCTCACTCCCCCCTTTGTACCCCATCATTGTTCTGTCACCATAGTTTTGCCTTTTTGAGAATGTTTTGTAGTTGAAGCCATACAGGATTTACCCTTTGTAAATTGACTTATTTCACTGAGTAATATGCATTTAAGCTTGCTGGGCAGCCTTTTCAGGGCTTGATAGCTCATTTCATTTTAATGCTGAATACTTTCCATTGTCTGAATGGACCACCATTTATCCATTCACTACTGAAGGAGATCTTGGTTGCTCTTTATCGCCTTCTTAGTGAACCCCTTCTACTTGAATCAACTCAACAAAATCTCCATCTACCATGGTTTATCACAGTTGCACTGAACATTTCTACCACTCCTTGACAGCGCATGCCCATCACCTCCTTCAAAATCAGCTCAAAGTCTTTTCTAATTAAACTCACTTCTCTGAGTTTTGGCATCTGAATTAGGGTAGAGACTAAGAGTCTGTAACAAAAAGACCAGGAAAACCTTTTTTTTTTTCTTTTTTTTAAGAGAGAAATTTAAGAAAAGGCCACTTTTCCCCCAGTTCAGCAGTAGGTTGTCTTGCTGAGGGTGGTTTTGCAGCATCCATCGACAGCCTTCATCTCTCAGCCCTAGGCAGTGCTGTCTCCTCTCACCTTTTTCAAACAGTGGGCTCTTGTAAATGTCTCAAGAGAGAATAGGCAATCATTAAAGCACAAACTTGCAAAAGGCACATAACCCCTTCACTCGTTTAGTATGGACCGCAGTTGGGAGTCATGATTGTACCAACTGTAAGGAACAAAAATCTTCCTTGAGTAACCAAATGCCAGCAAAAAACTTGATTCGGGGAAAAGGAAAATGGATGCTAGAGAACAATTCACAGTTGACTAGAACAATCACTAAGCAGTGATATACTTGGGGATTTATTACTTTACTTTTTACTTTTGATGATGGTAAAGTTTGTAAGCTTTCTGGGGACAGAGGTAACTTCCCCTCATCTTGGTCTGACCCCAGTGTATCAGTATTAGTGCCCTCTCTCTACTGAGTTCTTAATGCTTTATTTATTGAGTGAACAAATGACCCAAGAGATCATTTGAAAACCCTGTTAGCATTTTTTTGAGAATCTTGTTTTATTACGTCCCACCCTGCAAGACTTTTAATGTTTTGTACAGTCTATCAAGATTCCTTATATCTCTTTTCTTTACTCTTTTTACTGCTTAGGTATAACTCTGCCATGCTTCTCCCCTACTAACCTCTTCATATACTTTTAAAAGCACGTGCTTACACTTTAGAGTAGGACTCACATTCTGCGTAGAAAAATACAGGTTCTTGTGTCATAAGATATTACCTGATTCCTGGCTTTTCAGAATGATCAACAGTACACTTTCCCTCTGGACGGGTGTTAAGTTACATTTCGTAAGGTGTTGAGTTGTTTGAAGTGGACCTGACCTGCTGACCTGTGATTAATTTACACATTAGTTGAGATAATGATAAGCCTTTCAAAATGCAAACAACTTTATTTTGTATGATAATTTGCTATTAAATTCCATTGAAAGTGTAGGGATTAATTCATGTTTCGAATGTGCAGCAGCCCTGGATCTAGCAATCATTTGCACACTGCCTCTTTTTCATTATGAACGTAAGTCTCTGTGTTTCAGTGTCCCACAAAGGTTCTGAAAGGGGAATTGGTAATAGTGAAGCTTCAGAATCGTTAAATACAGTTTAAAAATACACATATTATAATATGATTCACTGAAAATTCTCATGTTGCTGGGACAGATGAGACTTAAGATTTTTCACATTTTCATACCTGTGGCGTCCCATGACTTTAGGAAAACAGCGGAATTTGCTGCTTAAAGAGACAAGTCAGGTTCCCTCTGCCAGCCCTCCATATACCCCATAGAAGCTCACCCAACTATGAAGAGGGAAGTATGCTATCAAGAAAGCAGTTACATAAATTTGCAACTCCGAAACTTGTTTCCGTGATTTTTATACACTTTAAACAGTTAGATGGTCATTAAATGCTTAAATAAACATTTGTAGTATCTAATCAACTCAAAAGAGTGTCTTTCAAGTTCATTTTACTTCCCTTCTGTGAAGTTTTATTTTGTCTCTAAACAAAATTCTCCAAATTAAATTTCTGTCTTAATAGGGTAAATAGGAAAAGTGAAATTGCACAGAGAATATGCTTAAAGGAATGTCAATCTCTATGGATTCGCTTCTTGATTACTTCATTTTTATTCTGTTTTAAAGGGGACTTTTCCTTCTATTTTGATCTTTGTCAGGAGATAGCACAGAATTGCTGTAAATGGAAAGAAAGCTTTCACCTTTAGCTTCTTTAAAATTTGCTCCGAGGGTTACTTTCTCATCACTCCTAAATCATTTCGCACCTAGAACTGAACTCTGTGCATCTTTCCAATTGGCTGATCATAAGCATTCTTGCAATTCCAACTTCCATTTATTTGATATCACAGCACACATGGTTCATTATTTTCCAGACGTACTAAACTGTGAATTGCCTCCTGGCTGCTCAACAAACTGTGTCAAGCAATAAAATCCTGTGTCACTGGATTGGGTAGATGCCTCCTTCCGTATCATTCTTTTCATAGTCTTTATCACAATCAGAATCCAGTTGTAACCTGACTTCTCTCTTCCCTTACATGTGAAGAAACACAATCAGAATATACTGACACCACCTGGAACCTACATCTCCTGGCATAATTGTACTCCTGCCCACCCTTCACATTTTATTTGTTTGAAAATAAAGGCTGGTTGGCAGCAGAATCTTCATTACATAGGAGTCGACATGGGCTGCTTCAAAATAAATTTTGATCCCAAATGTCATACCTTGTTTTGGCAAATTTACTATATTTTTGTTTTTCTCAGTCCAGGACCCCAAACTGGAACAATCATGTATCCTTAAAATCAGCACAATTGTCCCCACTATCATATTAAAGCTGTGAATAAAGGTTTAGTCCACTGTCTCCTCTTTGCAGATCCTCAGTTTTTATTTTAATACGCTAAAGGCCTAGACTTTCCCCTATTTTTAGATTGACAGAGTGTAAAATCAATCTAGCTTAATACAGTCTTGGTTTTTGCTTCTTACTGTCTGCCTCTGACTTTTCATTCTAACTCCATTAGAAATTTTCTTTATGACTTGTCAATGTAATGCATTTATGTTTCCAATTTATCATCATCACGAATAAACCACATCTCCATTTGAACCTGACAACTTGAATAAGTGCACATATATGGAAAAAAAATCTGGAAAGCTACATGTTTAGGGAAAAGCAAATAAAAATAGGTATACTTCCTAAAAGTAGAGTAGAAAATTGAGAGAATATTTATGTAAAACATTTAAAAAACATTTGATAAAATGCATCCATATTCATACTAAAGACACTGTTTAAGAGTAAAAAGAACTTTTTACCTTATGAAAGAAGTCTACTAAAATAGAACAAAGTATGTAGCGGTGAAAATAAGTATTGCCTGGAAAATCAGTAATGAGCAAAATATGCTGAATTTCATAACAACACACTGGAAGCTTCGCAGCCAGTGCAGCAAAACAAGAAAGAGGGACAAAAGGCATGATGAGTGGAAAATAATAAGTGAAGCTCTTCTGTATAAAAAATATGATTCTCTACATTAAACTAGAGGCTGCAGACACTACTAGGATTATAAAAAAAGTTTTGGCAAGTACTTGGATGCAAAATTAATATACACAAATCACTTGTCTTTATATACTTCAATAACAAAGAAGAAACATGTTTCTATCTGCTTCTCCTTGGGTATCTTGAGCGGTGCTTACCGACAATGACTGGGAACGTGTGTGCATAACTTGCAAAGAGGGGAACCTCCTGGACAGGTGACAAAAGGAGCAGTCTCCATGGGAGTTTATTTAGGAATAAGAAAGGCTTTCTAGAGGAGGAATAACTAGAACTGGGCCTGGATCTAACCCTGGGGAGGTCTATTGATCCTTAATGCCCAAACTGCCAAGCAGTATATGAGCTGTGTCTGTGAGAGCTGTTTCAGAGGACACCTGGAAGAGAACATCATGCTCTGGTTCTTTGCAGTCAGAAAATAAGGAGTCTCTCTGAAGAAGCGATTGTCCACTGTGCCAGGTGAGGGCCCTCTGTCTTAAGAGAGTGACTTGGCCAAGAATTAGTGATTCTATACTTGGCTCATCTTTGCAACCTCATAGAAGCTGTAACAGAGAGGAGAGCAGGTGTCTATGTGGGAGCCAGGTTCTTGACTTCAACTCAAGAAGGAACTCAACGATGAGGCAGCAGACAGTAAGAGTATAAGGAAAGATGCGTTGGTAAAGTGAAATGTGTACACCAAGGAGGGTGAGCAGGCTTGCTCTCACATCGAGCCTGCAGGGATCTGGAGGTGGGGGCTGTATAGGGCTTCCTGGGAGTGATTGCATCAGGTCATTCACTATTCATCACATTTCCAGGGAAAGGGTGGGATTTCCTTGGTGAAGGGGTGATCTTTCCTTCTTACAGGGGACCTACATTTAAATCCTTAAATGGTTCTCCTCAGAAGTGCCATGGCCTCCGAGGAGGTAGTCCTTCTCGTATGCGAATTTATTAATGATGTAGAAATGGACATAGAGTGAGGTTTAAGGTCAAACTATGGGCATTTCAGGTGCCATTGTTGGTTGTATCTGGTGCAGATTAATTTCACAGTTGAGTTGATTTTCATTTTGTAGTGGAACTTATTCTTTCAGCTGCCACTAATTCTCTTTAAAACTGACTCCTCCGCCTGAGAACTAGCACTCAGTATGGGTAGGAATGAAGTAAAGAAGGGGTGTGAATGGGTAGAACCAGGGCAAACCTAGGTAATCTTAGCTGAAGAGAGGTCTAGCAAAGTGATGGAGACTAGAGCAAGCACAGAATTGCAAGTCCCAGAGAACACATGACAGACCCCAGGAGAGGAGAGGAGATTTTCTTTTTTAACTTTCAGGCAACACCAGTGAAGAAATTCACTGAGAAGTTCACTGAAGGGGAACTTCTACGGGTTACTAAGTATTGAAAGGTGGACTTTCCATGGTCCTTATGCTAAATAAAGGTGAAAAACCAGCAACCTGGATAGAATGAGTCCCCTGGTTAAAACTGGTCCCACTTTTCATTGATTAGGAAAGAATCTTCAGCTTGGTCCTATAAAGGTTTGGGAGTTGGAAGGGAATCATTCCAAATTCATGGTACTTTAACAGCTTCTACTGGTTAGATGAGTTGCAATGAAGCAGCATTCAGTCTCTATACCTCCTGGGCACATGCCTTAGCAAATGGAACATTTTCCTTTTACAAAAGTAATGTGGGGTGACTAGATCTACATTAGAAGCCATTTAAAGGGGTCTGTTAACCTGTAGGCAACAGGAAGCCACTGAAGTGCTCCAAAAAGAGAATGGTACAGACAGACTTGTGCCTTGGGAGCTGGGGGCACTGCCAGCCATGCAGAGGAGAGTTTTGATGGGATTCTCAGAGAGGTGTCCGCTCTCCATGACGCTTTCAGAGAGAAAGCCACTGAGTTTTATGAAATGACACTAAAGCACAAAAATGAGAGACACGTAGTTCTTGCCTTCCCAGGAAGTGTTAACACTTTGAAGGTGTGGATCAGCTTGATGCAAAGAGGTGGTTTTTCAATCTGTACTGGCTGGGGGTTCAGAGCTTTGCCAAGGCTCTGCTGGGAATGGCAATTAACAGTGCAGGCACATGCATGGAGCCAATGAATGCAAATGAAAAACAAACAAACCCGAAGGTGGGCTGGAGAGAAGGAGGTGCAGCGGGGAGGGACCCAGAGCAGATGAAGCAGGAGCCCACCCATCCGGTGAATTCTTCCCTACTCTCCTTTCCAAGCTGCACAGGCTTGGCTGAGCGTGCACCTCACTTGTTAATCTCCTTTTTGCATCCCTGTTTTTGTGCCTGTCAGAACTCCATATTATGCAAATGGGGTTTAAGCAATTAAGGCAATAATGTTTCCCTTGAAGAGTTTGACAAGGTGGTGGGAGCTGGACTGAATTTTGCAGACTGGAGCTGGGATGCTTATTTACCTACAAATAGAAGAGGAACAAGAAAAGAGAAAACACTGCAGTGGGGGCTCACCTGAGCTAGGCTGCTGATTTTCTTGTTTCCTCTGTCTCTTCAAAGAGAACAAAGGGTGACTGGGTGGCATCAGTGGGTGGTAAACTTAGAACAGATGAACACTTTTCACAAGAGGAAGCTTGCACCTGTTGAATTCACCACTGTAGAAGGCCAGGGAATCAAGTCCCAGGGTAGGATTTTAAACGGACCCGGTGGACTCATGATAAATAACATTTGAAGCCACAGGGGTGTTTTTTCCTGTTGGGGGTCGCAAGCTGATTGTCTTGCAGCTAGGGACAAGCAAGGCCGGGGAGCTGGGCTTAGTCTTCAATCCACTAAATCACACAGTAGATGAGAACGTCACAGTTTCCTTCCTCTGAAAAATCCGGTGTCATTAGGAAACCAGCAGTGAGGCATCAGGTTCTTAATTGGGAATATGGCACATTCCACATTTCTGTACTTTGGGAAATGATACCCAGATGAGGCTGTCCTCAACTTGAGCATGTGGCCGCATGACCGCCCCCAACTTCACTGCCTTCCAGATTGAGACTTCTAAATGTTCTTTGCTGAAGTTCCAGTATATGACTGTGAATATTCCTCTTTCCCAATAGTGTGGTTGAAGCTTCTCAAATGTGAGAATGTCAGTGGAAAAGGGCACCCACTGTCTTACCGCTCATTTATTAGCAGTTTAGCCTCTCACTAGTGGATCTACAAGTACCTAGAAGATAACTGCTCTGAATTTTGCTCTCTGTGTGTATACGTGTGTGTGTGTGTGTGTGTGTGTGTGTGTGAGAGAGAGAGAGAGAGAGAGAGAGAGAGAGAGAGAGAGAGAGAGAGAGAGAGAGAGAGAGAGAGAGAGAGAGAGAGAGAGAAAGGGAAGAGGGAGGGAAAAAGGGAAGGATGGAGAGAGAGTGATGGAAAGTGAGTCCGTGAACAACAATAAAAACATCAGGTGTTAGTCTGTCTTCTTGATTATCCTGTCACCATATCCATCACCTCTGGTACCTTATACACACCCTTTTAGTTTTGCTTACAAGCACATTTTTGTCACTTGCCAAATATCCTGCTTCCAAAAATAAAATCCCTGCCACCCAACAGCAACATCTATACTCTCACTTTTCTTTGATTCTCTAAATTTCCCTGAGTATTGTCAGTGGTTACTCAACCCACCTGACCTCTGCTCCCTGAAATAACTTCCTTTGAAAAGTCAAATATCAAAATAAGTATTTGGCTAATATAACTGAGGCCTTCTGAGCTCACGCTAATTGATTGTTTTACAATATTCTGTCCTGTTTGTCTTCTTGAAACTTTGACTTGCCTTCAACATGTCTCTCCGACATGTCTCTGTTTTCCTGTTCTTCATTCTACTATTCATTCACTCAGTCATTCATTCATGTCTTCTAGTAGACATGCACTACAGTTCTACTCTCTGCTACGAACTGTGATGTGTTCTAGGTCTACACAACTGTGAAGATCCAGTTCCAGCTTCAAGGAAACATTACTTCAGTGGTAACAAAATAAGTACAAATGAATGAACATAATATAGCAAGTTAAACACAATGCCGGGGCACATAGGATATGATTGGAGGCAGAGAGAAGACACAGGTAACTGGAAAGATTGAACATCAGGGAAGGCATCTTAAATAAATGAGAGAGGTGAGCTGAGTTTTTAAGAACAAATGAACCATATTTCTCATGAAAGTAAATGTTGCCCAAACTTTTTTGCTCAAATTTCTTCCCTTTCAGCAACAGACTTCCTATAGCTTTAACCCTGGAAAAACACCAATGACTTCATAAGCATATCACAACACTAACGTTTTTAGTGGTCCAGTGTTGTATTATTTCTTTTGTTGGCATTGCTATATACAATTTATGATAGTGAATTCACACCTCAGACTATGTATTTCACACCCCACCTACCGCCAAAACTCTTGTGACCTTTGCCACCACCTAGTTCCTCCTTTCCCTTCTCCCTCCTCCTGTGACCATATCCACACTCTTGTACCCTGTGAATTTTGCTGAGATTTGTTCATTCATTGTTTTATTTCATTATATGCCACATATGAATGAAGCTGTCCTATATTTCTCTTTTTTTCTTTCTGGCTTATTTCACTTAACATGACCCCCTCCAGTTCCATCCAGATTGTTGCAAAGGGGACAGTTTCATCTTTTTACCAACTTGATGGAGTTCGAGCCTGTAGACTACAGCTTCTCTATCCATCATCTGTTGATGAGCATTTTGTTTGTTTTCATGCCTTGGCTATTGTGAACTGTGCTGCTATGAACATAGGGGTGATGTTTTTCCTGATAAGAGATGTTGTATCCTCTGGGTATATTCCCAGAAGTAAGATTGCTGAATCAAATGGTAGATCCATCTTTATTTTTTTGAAAAATCTTCATGCTGTTTTCCAAAAAACGTTGCACCAATTTACATTCCCACCTACAGGATAGGAGGGTTCCTTTTTCTCCGCATCCTTGACAACACTTGTTTCTAGATTTTTTTGATGTCGGTCTTTCTCACTGGTGTGAAGTCAACACTAATCTTTTACTGAGCTTAGATTTCCTAATAAAAATTATCACCAGGATTTTTAACTTTTTGTGGAAACTCCTCTAAATTCCCTTCTCTAAGTACTCGACAGGAAGATTACCCCCACCTCTAAATCCCCCTTTTGGCTAGAATACTCAATTTCAGTTAATAATTAACTCCTTTCAGTCAATAAAACTTGACACTCTGGAGGCATTTTCAGGTTCTCATTCTTTTCCTTTAACCTACAAAACACACTGGTCAGAAACTTCTGGGTATTCTTCCTCCCTGAGGAGAATCAAATCTATTTTCTCCATTTTAACCTTACAGCTATGACCCTCATCTCTCATTAGAGTGACACTTCCCATCTGAGCTCCCTGAACTTAGTCTCACAAAAGTGCTTACAGGAGATAGTCTACATATTTTTAACATCTTGTTCTCCAGCCTTACTTTTTCAACATCATCTTTCCTCATTCCTTATTCCTGTCTTGTGCTTCACACATACCAGAGAGCTCTTGCTTACTTCAGTAAGTCGTGATGGTCTATATCACCATGCTGTTTCTCGCAGTGTTTCTCCTTCTCCCCCTTTCTCTGACTTATATTTAACTTATCCTTCATATCTCAATTTAAATGCCGCTTTTCTGAAATTCTCCAGGAAGAATTACTTATGAGGCAGATAGGTGAATGGATAGGTAGGTATAGGTAGATACACATCATATATATGCATATATAACATATACACATATATAATATATGGATACATACATATATATGGTTATAGAAATATAGCTACAAGATACATAGATATAACACATACACACATTAGCTTATATCCTGTTGTGGTACATAAATTCCTGGAAAAAATCTATAGAATGACAATATGGTTTCTCTGACTCAGTTCTCCAGCATTTTTTCTGAAGAACCACAGGTTTTCATTATTAAGAATAAGCAGACATAGATGAGTTAATCTAGGAGTAGAGGAATTGAGATCGAAGCTAGAGGAAAGAAAACAGTCCAAATGACTGGGTTACAGAATCTGCGGCCCTGCCTCAAAAGTGTGATGCGGAAGGCTGGGAAGAGTTGGTGCAGTGACTTAAGCCATCTTTAACTTAATAGCTGAGTCTGTAGAGTTGTAACTTATCCGATCTAGCTGAGTAAGGTGAGTTTGTATACTTCGCACTAGTTTGTAAACCATGATTGCCTGGCACTGAAGTTAAAAAAAAAAAATGATGCTGTCTGCATCTTGAAGCAGCTGGCTCTGTGTGTAGGGAGGTGAGACATTTGGAAGGAGTGACAAGGACAACGTGATAAATTCTGTGCCTGCAATCTGCATTCACATGGTCCTTTTGCATCTCTCCCAACATCACCCTAGAAGGACAGAGGGTAAACAGAAAGGTGGCAGCTGGGATGGGAAAGAGTGCAGTCATGGGGAATGTAGTTTTGTTTTAGGGCTGGACCCTGTTTTATCAGAGAAGGCTGCTGAAAAAGCCCTGGTTATTTGGAAAATAAAAGAGACTTTGAAAGACCTCCTGTCTCCCTTTAACTTAAAGCATCTCTTAGAAGGGTCAGACTGTGTGACCTGCAGGTGAAATGAGTAACAGGTAGAGACATGGCCAATAAAAGCATCCAAGCAATGGAAAGTGTTCAGGAGTTAATCAGTGTTAGCAGGGATATGGACAGAAAGGGGGTAAAGTCCAAGAAGGAAGTGCCATGTTGAATGTGGAATTCCCAGAGAAGGTGATCTAAAGCAGAAGACTGATGGAGGCACAACCTGGTGGCCAAGTGGGTAAGTCAACTGTGTTGTAGTCCGCATTCATCCCAAGGATCCAGGTTCAAGACCCAGGACCGGCGGGAACAGCCAAGATGAACAACTGAATAAAATTAATACATTTTCTTCCTCCTCTCTCTTCCTGCCTGAGTGCCTGCTCACCTCCATTCCTGCCTGTACCATTCCTTAAAAAAGAAAAACAAAAGTGCTCGAAAGAAGGTAAAGGAAGGAAGGTGAAACTGTCAAAGAGAAGTGTATTTCACGCTCTTTAAAATTTAACTAGGGCTGCAGCTGGCTTTAACACATCCATGAGAGGGCAATTTGTAAAAGACATGAAAAAAAAAAACAAACCGTACTATTTGTGTTCCCCAATCTCCTCTCTTGCTATAATGTTCATGGAAAATTGAAATTTCATCTTGGCAATAATAGCAGAAATAATTGGGGAGAAAAAAAGAATCAATATTTTTGCTAATTATGATCTGTTTGAGACAGTGCTATCCAATGTTCCTATAGGCCACTGGTAAATTTGCATGAAATGCATTTAATGGAGTTACTGTCACTTCTATCAACAAATATTGACAGTTGGACACAATTTGGTTCTGTCAATAAGGAGACTGATAAGACAATTATCATAACCAAATACTTACAAAGGACTTGCTAGAGCCAGGAAGTATTCTCTTCGCTGTAATAAAATGAGACCAACACCATTATAACTAAGGATCAAAATTTGTCTTCTTACATGTAAGTGGTTTAGTCAAAATCATATCAATATTTAGCTAAAGATCATTAACAGACCTGGGATGCCCAGTGAGAAGATGGGATGAAGGAAACTGATGATTCTGAATCATCATGCAAAAAATTAAAATAGTGCTTTGCTACAACTATCAAATTATTATTGGTTCTATCATTTCTAATGACCAATAATGCTCTTCTTCCTAGGGCATTGGCTGTCAAAATTGAATACACATGATAGTGACTTGTTATGTTTATTTTTAAAAATAGATTCTTGATTCCAACCACCCAAGAGTCTTGCTCAGGAGCTTGAGGAAGGGAATAGAGACACACGTGTTGAGCAGGCAGCTTTGGTGATTCTGATGTAAATGGATCATAAGAAGCATTTTAAGAAATGCTGCTTTATGAAGAGAACTTTGAAAAAGTGTCTCTGTTTAAAAAACATACATATTTCCTGGTAGGGAGGTTTTGTTTAATCTGTTCATTTGTTTGGGGATTTTGTCTTTACAGTGATGTTCTAGTTCATCTTTCAGCTAATGGATTTTGTTCCAAATAGACCACAAACTGATGTTGACTTACTATCATACCAACTTTGGAAAAAGTTTAGCAAAACTGTTTAGAGATGAAGTTGGGTTGTGTATAATAAGTAATTGATTATATTTTTGTCACACTAATACTGAGATGACAAAATGATTGAATCAGAGCTGTTCAAATGGATTTTAATAAGAAGTCTGGAAGAAAGATTGCTGAATCAGTGAAGACACAACCAGGGAAATATAAATTGCTCTAAGTATTTAAGTACACTTAAGGAAGTTAAAAACAATTTTACGTAGATGATGGAATTGTGAGCCACCACCACAGAACAGGGAGGTAACCCAAAGGTTGGCATCAACTGGTGAGACAGCAAGAGGAATTAAGGTTCCCAGAATCAAGGATTTATCTCCAGTGGAGACTGAGTCACAAAGATAGTGACCAAGGCAGGGACAGGGGAAAAGGAATGTCCTTCTTTCTCCCACACCCCTGTTCTCTACGTTTCTGCCAGTGCTTCTTCATCAGTGAATGACCTCAGCTGACAGGGGAGCCTGGGAAATTCCGTCTGGACCAGTCAGCTCGACTGTGAACCAGAAGAGAAGGGCAAGAGCAGGAAGTGGCTCTTGGAGTTGTTCAAAGGATAACTGAGTCATAGCAACATGTTAAGAACTTAGCTGAGCAAAAATGAGTTCTCACCAGGCAGCATCAAGCTGGAAGTGGTGAGAAGTACTTCATCTAATAAGGCTGGAGAAACACTGAGAGAAGACGTAGAAGCAAATAAGGACATAGAGACTGGCAATGGCATTGCAGCTAGGTGGCTGTTTGTTATTGGTGGCCATCCTCAGGTTTTGGCTTGGTAACTCTGATGTTTCCAGACTTAGACAGTGATTTGCTAAGGTGGACACCATGGCTTTGGAACCAGTTCCGTCTAATGCCCTTCTGTTGAATTTTTATTATTTTATTTTTTCTAAGAGACGAAGAATAGGAGAACAAGAAGCCTTTTTAAGGAAGGAAGGCAGAGGAGGAGGAAGCACTTTTATTTATTTGGGTTGTCCCCCAACCCCTGGCCTGTGTCACACATCAGTGTCCTTGAACTGGAGTCCATGTGGAGTCCGTGATCCAAACTCCAACCACTGGCTTAGTGCCTGTGCCACCAGGACATATCCTTGTTGAACTTATTTAACAGAACACTAGGGTCAGGGACTGCCCGAAAGGAGTGTTTTCCCCGAAAATCTACTTGAGTGATTCCTCCACATGTACTTGAATACCATGAACTTTGTCTCTGAACTTCTTTGGAAGCCCCTTTTATACTGTACTCAGCTTGAACCTTGAATAATGGTGTGGTTGAGCCTAAGGCCACGTGGACACGTGGGGAGGAGGGGTCATTTAAGACACCCTCTGTCCACACCGTGGTTGAATGCCCTGTGAGTGTGCTGCTTGAGAGTCACTGGAGAAATTGGCAGAGAACATGGGCTTCTCAGCACGTCTGACATACTTTCCCAGCCTGCTTTCTACTCTTCCCTCTGAGGTCCCATGTGGCGGTCATGTGCCCTTGGCCACCTGCAGTTTGTAGGTCAGGTTTAGGCCAAACAACCAACCTTGTATACATTTCCTGATGCCTGCCTCTCTGTCTCTCTCTGTCTCTCTGTCTCTGTCTCGCTCTCTCCTCTCTCTCCTTTCTCTCTCCCTCTCTCTCCTCATTTCTGGAGCCTACTTCTTTCTCGCCTATAAAAGAGGACTTGCTTTACTGGTAAGCTTGAGGAAGGGCCGTTCCCAATTGCAACTTGAATACATTTGCAAAGGATGTTCGGCTTTCTGTCTGAAATGCAGCATGGCTGAGCTATGAAACGAAACAGCGCTATAAAGATGGGTGGGGGACTGAACTCAAGTAAGTGAAAGAGGAGGTCGCCAATGATAATGTGGCATATAAGTCACTCCCTGAATAGTATGACAGTGATTATATAGTTTTGTGTAGTTTTTTTCCCAGGGTCTTAATGTTTTGCTCTCATGGTTTTGTAGTCTTCATCTTCATGGTTTATTTAGATGGATGGTATGGGCCAAAGGGTGGAAGGTGAAGCATTTTTATCCTACATTCTAGTGACCATGAGTTCGAGTCTTCTTCAGCTTCTGTTTTTATATGACGGTGAGCTAGTGTCAACCCTAAAGTGAAGTGTCTTGTTGCAAAATGGGGTCAGCTTCTGTCTAGCATTGTCTGGTTTGCAGTAAACATTACATTATTTAATTTTTTTAAACATTCTTCTTCTTACAAGGTAAATCATATTTCTGTAGCTCAGCACTCTGTAAATGTGGACACAGTGCCTCTAGCTCATGATTTGGGGGAGGACTTAATGGTTCATGTGTGTGAAAGTGCTTTATACACACTAATGCCTTATAAAAATCAGGACTACTAACGGCACCCTCACCCTTGTTTCACATTGTGAAAGGAACCAGTCCTTTACTGGAGCTTATTCTCTCACTGCAGTGGGTGGCATATAACTACAAAAAGCGTTTAATTAAATGGTAGTAGAAACACTTCTGGAAGCAGTGTATTCCAATTATATTTACCAAGTACAGGAAATTAGAAGAGAAATTTAGTCTGAGTTGGGCAAATCCCTGTTCACCAGCAAACCTTTCAGAGCTCAAAAGTTTCTTACAGATCATCTATTCCAATTTCTTGATGACCATAAAAAAAAACAAAACAAAACTGGAAACAAGAAGAAAGTAGCAGAGCATGGAGCCTTACCTAGGCTGTAGCAAAAACGGTTTGGAGGTGGAGTGGGGGTGGGCATAGAAACCCTATTCATTTGCTCGCATTTTCTGACTCATCCACTTAATTCTCTCATTTAATGGCCATCTTTCCGAGTGTCACACCTTGATAACATTTTCATTTGCCTTCATGTTCTCCAGTGCAATCTCTCTAATTCCATTACCCCAGCATCTTGGGACAAGGAGTGAAATTGGAGGAAAAAAAGACACTGTCAGGGAGAAGGAAAAGGAAGAAAAACGTTTCCTGGAGAAGCTGGAGAAACTTAGGAAGTATCAGGACACTATTAAAAGGTGACGAGATGACTAGCAAGTGTGGAAGGACAAGCAGATGGAGTCTCAGCGTTTACAAATGATTTCTGATATTTCTTCTTATATCTAGTCTTGCTCCATTTCTCTTCAACTCTTAACATTTATTCCTTTGTTACCATCACTGCCAGAAGTGGTTCTCAAACTACCTCTCGTGATAGGAACGTTCACAAACTCTCTGTAATAGTTACTGTCTGCTTCATGAATTAGTCTTAAAATCCAGTACTGTGTCATCTGTTCTCCTAAATTTAATCATCTTCAAGCCACAGAAACTCTGCTGTTTTTGTTACAGAAATAATATCTTACGCTCATAGAATATTTTAAACAGTTTCAAGTTAATTCAGATCTGTTTTCTTTACAGTTATTCAGGAATGTAGGCAAATATTTTGGTCTTTGCTTTACAGATGAAAAGCTGGGTATGTAGCAACTTACTAGACATTATATATCAAGTTAATAACGACGATTTAAGTTATGTAATGTTAAATCTCTTTCCTGAAGCCAAGCCAGAATATATCTGTACAGGATCCAATGATGCTACCTGAACATTTTTAACATTTAGAGTGTTTTCTAAAATCTTTCAGAGTTTAGAAAGCATGGCTTTAGAGGAGACCCTTAAAACCTAAGAACAGCTTAATTGCCAGAATATTATGCAGGGATATTGGAACAAGACAGAACAGAAGACCAGTTTCATGCTAGCTAAGCTGGGAAAACAGATCTACAAAGGTAGTGAGGTCCACTTCTTCATGTAACTAGGTTGGCCCTGGGACTCATGGCAACTGCTCAGGATCCAAAATTTTAGTGGAATCCCCTGCAGCTCAAAATCATTTGTCTCTTTATGCTTCACGCCCTTTCAACAGCAGACTCATTTAGGAATCCCAAGAAAAATATACTGTCATAAGCACTCACACAATGACTATTTCCTTCACACCAGGCCTTCACACGCACACACTTCCTAAAACCCCTCAATAGACGGGATTTCTCAATATATGGACCACATCAGCCAAATCTCCTCAGATACTTACTTATGAAAATGCAGACTGCTGATCCTCATCCCAGACCCATCCAAACAGACTGTCTATTAAGATATGCATTTTTAACAAGCACTACAGCTCATTCTTAATGTTAGAGATTAACACAGATTAACGTTAGAGAAGCAATGTTTCCAGTATCCGTTGAGTCCATATGAAATAGTATCTGTTAGAAAAATACATGCAGTATTGCTGTTCCAACCTTATATAATATTGCTCTGTAGCCCCCGTGAAGTGAGCATGGGCTCTGTCTCTAGGAAAACCAGTGGTTCTCGGTTCCTGTGATTTGCCTCCACTAGAGGTGCCTAGGATAGACAAGGTACCAACTTTTGAGTATCAGAAAGCATCTAAAGGGTATGTTTTAAGCCCCTAATTCTTGTTCACAAAATCTTATGTCCATTTATTCTCAAATTGTTACCCAAAATAACAAAAAAATATTAACCTTCCTTGTCTCTTTCCACTGCCCATAATACAGACAACTTTTCATTGTATCCCTCTGGTTTGGAAATAGGAAGCTTGTGTCATCGAAAAGTGGATGAACCAGTCTCGTTTATTCCCATTAAAATGCGGGTACACACTGTTCGTTTATCTCCCTCTGGGAACAAGCTGGGAAATTGTTAGTGTTGGGGAAAATAATAATGTAAAAAAGTCTTAAATGTTGCCTCCACATTTTCAGGGCTTGATAAGTCCTTCTGAGTGTAGTACTCCATCACTTTTCTCAGCAGGGTATAATTACTCATAACTCGAAGGTTTTTATCTCTGGGCTTCCTCTAATAAAAAGCGGGGAAAGAAGGTAAAGCTGTCAGTCACTGAAGTATAGATGCTTAATTAAGTATCACATCTAATTGTTTCAATCTCTTGTGTGGTATTTTCACAGTACAGGTATTTGGGGTGGGGATAGGGATTTCTTAATGTGTGTGTGTGTGTGTGTGTTTCCACTATACACCTGAGGCTTTCCTGCTGTCTGATTTTTTAATCTCATGTTGCTTGATACTCATTAACATTCTCTCTAAGAACCCATTCAGTATTTTTAGGCTGAAATCTTAGTTATCCTGTTTCCGTAGGTCACTCTCTTATATGGGCCAGAGTCTCTTGTACTTAGCACTTAAATGTAGTGTTTCTGATATAACCCCAAGAACTTGAGAAGGAGAATTAAAAACTTGAGGAGAATTGGGGTTCTGTATAGAATCAGAGAGTTATAACCCCTCTGAAAAGAATATAGGCCATTTGGCACACCCTGGTGACACAGTGGTTAAGTCTACCAGATTCAGTCCACATACTTCTCAAAGTAGAAATTGTAACCCAGGGGCAGGAGGAACAGCAAAGATGAGCAATAAATATAAAGTTTCATCCTCATATCTTTTCCTTCCTGCCTGTCTCTGCTAGCCTTGATTCCTACCCATGCCTTTCCTACAAATAACATAATATAATATAATATGACATAATGTAAGTCATTTAAAAACTTTACAAATGCCTCTGAGGAACTTCTCTATTTGTTCTTCTTACCCTAGACCCAAGCAGCTTTAGAAGTTTCTAGATCCTGTCTTCATAGGGCTGAGGTACTGTGACTGCTCATGACTGCTCATCTCTCTTGGAGGTCTTCTTTGGAACAAAGATGACTTTGGAGCTTTGAAAAGTTGGCTTTTCCTCTGGACCTGTGACAGTGTTGAGACAGAATAGTCCCTGAATGTGACCAGGGGGTTCCTGATTTGTAGTGTTTGCCAGTTTTTGTGGTGAAAATATTCCTATTATAGCCACTTCAGAAGTTCAGTTCTATCTACTCAGGATTTCTTCATTCATAATCCTCAAAATGTCAACATCATTCCCACCTCTTCCATTTTGTTATTATTACTTATTTTGGGAAAATTCTTCCCTTAGGCCATCCTCTAACTCTCTCCATCTTACTTCATTCAGTTCTCCTTTGTAATACCACCTCCACAAAGAGGCTGTCCTTCACTGACCGCATGTAATTTTCACCCACTTCTTCATAGTACTCACCATGATCTGAAGCCATGGCCATGTGGTCTATCAGTTTCCTTCACTAGACTATGAACTGGGCATATAAACCTGCATATTCACTCCTGTACTTAGAATAAAGCTAACTTGTAGGTAACACAGAAATAATTACTGAGTCAATGAATATAATATTTGATTAATCATTAATCACAAAGATTACAAAGACTATATACAATTCTGGAATATTTTTAACTTTAAATATGGTAGACACCATGCTTGCTACAGCATATTCTAACCTACCTTTCCCATTCCTCATTCATCTTCCTGTTGTGGTACCTGCTGAGCATACGTCAGCATCATCTCTTGTATTGCAAGCCCCTTGGAAAGAGAAATCATTTCTCATGTCTTCTTGACATGAGATGCTTGATGCTTTATGCTTGAAACATAGTAGATACTCAATAAATACATATAGACAGAGTGGATGGACTCACCACATTTTCATTTTTCTCACACTAATCACCCAAGGATGATTAGTAGTAAATTCTTAGATTATGATAAAAAGGGGCCAGCAAAAACTTACTTAAGAACCAGTAACGAGACTGCACTGTGCTCCCTAAGCAGGCTGAAGGGTTTAGGAATTTAGGGGATATAGCGAGTTTCAGAAGCTTCCAGTGAGAAGCAGCTAAAATCCCTGGGGGTGACAGGGCCCTGAGGCTGAGCAGATAAATAGTTCCCATGGGATCCCTGAAAACACACAGGTGCCAACATTCCTAACAATGTTGTAAGATGTCCTATTAGACCTCTAATCAATTGAGCCTGCTCTGACAGTCTCAGAGTTCACCGTTTTCTGGCAGAAACAGACCTTATTGAAGCCATGGCTTTCTATACCTGCTCTTCCTCACATGTAGCTGAATCTCCAAATGAGACAATGAGCACCTGTGGAGAAGTGATTAGGAAAGGGGTGGCATTGAGGAGTGGTTCTGACATCACCAAGGAGCACCACCAACCTTGTAAAGAGCCTGTTGCTTGTATGCCATAGGTGATTTGCCTAGAAAGATGGATAAGAAGACCAGTGTGCCTTCTGTAACTATGTACAGCCACTTCTGGTGTGATGGTGGACCTTTCGCATGGGGAGGAAGCACTGAGGAAGCAGCAGTGTGATGGGAAGGGAAGGGTGCTGAATAGGTCAAGGACAATTCATGTCTCAAGAGCTCCCAGTGTGGTTAACGTTGGGGAAGAGAGGTCCTCTTCAGAAGGAAAAGACTGGGCCATCTATAAAGACGTCGCTGAGTATCACTGAATCCTTGATGTGTTGAAAATTGCATTGCTGACATTTTGAGGCCTTAGAAAGATCATAGTAACTGAAAATCAGAGTGAGGGTGTAGGGGTCAGCAAAGAAGGAAGGAAAGAATGCTTGTTGTTTCTGGATTTTAGAGAAAATTAGTGCTGTCAAGTATTTTAAAAGCTCTGAAGGTGAACCTCTTCATTTTACTTTATCTCTCTGGACCAAGTTTCCCAGCTTTAATTTGCTTCAAGCTACCCAGGTGGATACTAACAGACAGGACTTGAATCCAGAAGGTGTTCTGTTTCCCTTTTCCCCTGTCCATGTCTATCTACCCTGGGCTTCATAGGATTTCAAGCTAAACCCATGTGATACTCCTTCCTGCCAAGAGTCATGGGAAAGTGGGAAATGGGCCAACAAGTTGATGTAGCTCTAGAAAGTAAGAGGGTGGAGGACATTTAGAAGAACTATGAAAAAACAGGCAGCTCAGGGTAAGGGCATGATGCTCTCTCTTCTGTGGCTCTTATTGTCACGGGGAATAAGATCATTACTACTTACAAGCCACTGCCTCTGGTTGCCCCACACCCCCAGATAGGCTCTCATGAATAGCAGGGCTTGTCTCTTATGTCATACAGCCAGGTTCAAAGCCACAGGCCTGAATACACTCAGAGGCAGACACAGCTGGTGTTAACCGACTGGTCATATACTTTGTCCAGAGAGAAATGGAACCAAATACCCAGGAGGAGAAAGGAGGAGCAGAGATGATAATTTCAGTCTTCGGAGACCAACGAGAGTGATTATTAGATGGTATACAGACCAGAAGTGTCGAGAAATAGATTTCAGTTCTCTAATTTTATCGGACTGCTTTCCAGCCCTGGAAACTCAATTTCTTCTGTACCAAGCGAAGGGGTGTGTCATGATGTCCCCAAAGTGCCCGTGTGATGTAATTAAGTCTATTCAAGAAATAATCCTTATGTTGATTAGGTAAATAAGGCTTCATTCATTCCACTCTGATTAACCACTGCATCTCAAAATGTCCTAGAGGCTGCTACCCACTCTCCCCAGCAAGTCACCATTTGAAATGAAAAATGCTCTTCAGTATCCTTCATGATAGATAGAGATCAAGCCAAGAACCAAATGCTTTTCAACAGAAAACAGTCTACAGGTGGTCGCAGTTTGCTCGCCAGGAAGATGGCATTGGAAGGCCCAGAGGATGAGGGGATGAGGGAGGAGCATGAAGGAGAGCTTCCTTTAAAACATCAAAAGGACTTTATACATCTTTTCTGCCTTTCATAAAGGCTTCATCTGGCAGCGAGATTTCCTTAATGGTCCTCCTAAAAAGGCCCACCCTGGCCTGACAGAGCCAGACTCACTCTTTCTGGCTTACTTGGCTTCTTTGATGCTGTCCCATGTCCTTCATTTTCTAAATTTCATTCATTCTTTGCCTTAAAGCTATGAGGATAAAAGTGGCTGGCATTAAAAAAATTCAGCTTACATTTTTTAAAGAGGCCGACATTTCCTGAAGCCTTTGATTTCCTTCTTGGAGAAAAATCATTACATTTTTTAAAGGAGAAACTAGAGAGATTTTTTTTTTGCTTCCTTTGCCCCCTTCCCAATCTTTACCTCAATGCTCCCATTTTCAGCAGTAAGAAATAGCACCAGGTAGGGTGTAGGAAAGGGTTTGAGAAATAATTGTCTCCTAGAAAGCACTTAGGCTGCTAGAGTGAATGAGAGAGTCTGAACATTCATCTACTGCTAAACAATGACAAAAGATAATTAGAATGTTTTAAATCAGTGCACTATATTCAACATCTGTTAAACAGCGGCTGACATAACTGCTTTTCAGACTAGGTGGTATTGAGCAGAAAAGATAACCAATCGAGGATAATGCATACACCTTCCGAATCTATAAGGAGAGTACTTACGAGAGGCCTGAAATATTGTGTGTGAAAGAGGGTGTGAACAGAAAGAGTAAAAACCTCAACAGAAGACACACTATGCAATAGAATTTCTGTGTGAAAATGCCTAAGTCATAAAATGTGGCCAAAGATAGACACTCCAGCCTGCCTCTCTAAAATAATGAGCCTGCCATCAAAATATGGAGGGTTACAGAGAGTATAAAAGAAGGGCAGACATAATACTAAGGGATGAAATTTGACCAGATAGAGAGGGTCTGAACATGCATCGGGAAAAAGTCATCAATAACAACACCTGCTTCTACAACAGGTGTTTTAGAACTCAAGCAAAATGCCTGGATATGATCCTTCTAGATGAATAAGAACTGATGCTGGGGATATGTGTAAATGTTTAAAACAAAATCACACACACACACACACACACACACACACACACACACACATACATCCACACAATTCTAGGAGGAGAGGAAAAAGTAAGAAACCTGTCAACCAGCTATTAAACTCCAGGAGGGGAAGCTTTGACAAAATGTGGGAATTGAGGGCATGCACAGGTGACTTAGTGGTCTGGTACATCCTGGGAGCAGTCTTACATACATCCCAAGGTCCCTGGTTCAAGACCCAGGGCCGGGGAACGAACGACCAATGTGAGCAACTAAATACAAGTAAATAAAGTGCTTCTTCCTTCTCTCTCTTCCTGGCTGCCTATTCAACTGTTTTCTTGACCGTGCCATTCCTTAAAAAAATGTGGAAAGGGAAAAAAAATTAAAGGGAAGATCTACAAAGTTAAATAAATGCTAAGAAACCTGGAACATTTTAAAATAGCTCATTGGAAATTCAAGATAAATGCGTCCTGAAGATCAAAAAGACTAGGAACTGGTGAGAGTAAATCAAGTGTCTGAAATACCAGCACAGTCAAAGCATCTCTTCTTGGGAGGAAGAAAGAACACATCTTCCATTCGGAATATTTGGGTAGCATAATGATAAAATCACTGACTATCTTGCTTCCATATTGGTCTTACTGATACAAAACAATAAAAAAAAAAATCACATGTGCCCTGGTGGAGTTGTGGTTAAGTCTGCAATCTCCTACCCAGCGCAGTCCACATACACCCACAAGGAACTGGTGTCGCATTCCTGGAACCAGGGGTCGGGGAGAACAACCCAGATGAGCAATAAAAGTAAAGTAAATAAAAAGTAAAGTAAATCCTCCTTTCCCTTCTGCTTACTTCCCTACTTGCCTTTATTCCTGCCTGCACCTGGCCTTTAAAAAACAAAACAAAACTTACAGTTACTCCTTTTTTGAGAGAAAGGTAGCATAGCTTCTATAAATGGGAATTATTTATAACAAAACTACTAGAATGCCTCTCCATGGACTGCATTTAATAGTAGTATTTTTAACAATACCTTTAGAAATTGATATTGGGAAAACATTTTTCAAGAACTTACTCAAAAATAGTAAATCAAAGATAACATACCAAAAAATGGTTCATTACAAACACATTTATATCATATGTTTGTCAAGAATCCCAAAGAAGGAATAATTAGTAAGTGAATCTAAAAGGTCCAACCTTTGAGGGCTGTGAAATGCCAGTGCAAGAGGAATGCACTGAAACAGGTGCTCCAGATAAGTGTGGTTGGTCAAGCAGACCCAATAAGAGAGAGTCAGGGTCAACAGAAGCATAGCAGGAGATTTGAGGCTCTTGTGTGTCATTTTCTGCAGACACTCTATGAATTTACTACCAGAAAGGTTATTCAAGTTTTCGTATCATCGGAGAGGGATTCAAAACTAAACCCATTACCTGCTGCTTTTCATCTGAGGTGCACGTGACAAAATCGAGCTACAGTCAGAAGATCAAAAGGATGAAAAGGAGGAAATCTCGCTGTGTGGAGAGAGCCTGGAAAGAACAGGACTCTGGAGAGAAGGAGCTAGCTGAGCTGAAGCCAGGAAAGAATGCTTGGTGAAACCCCACTTGTTAGGAGAGCCTGATAGACCAGCATGATGGGGCATCCCTGGAAATTGGGGGAATAAAAGGTGTATTTTGAGAACAGAAAAAAAGAAGTGTCACCTGTCTTGGTAGATTTAAAATCTGTAGAATTAGAATTGAATCTAAAAGTAGTAGAGACTCAAAGTATAAATGACATGTTAAATGATGTTTATGTATCCAAGTATGCTTGTTCCCAAATGGGGTTTGAGTGGGTAAGTGGGAAAATGCGAGTGTTCAGATTTTAACGTTAAAAGCTTGTCTCTTCTTCAGCATCTCTGCCAACTGAAAAATATGTTCTACAAGCTCAAAATTTTATTTTTGTTTTGTTGTTGTGAGGCCTGATTACGCACTAGAACAGGGTTAAAATAGCAAATCAGCCAGAGGATTCTGTGACCAACGGTATGAAGTTCCAAGTATCCTATTTGGTGGGGGTGATGAGGACGTCTTTAACAACTGAGAATATTGTATGTCCCTCCTCTGATCCCAGGGTAACCCCTTCTTCAATCTCTAACATTTGAATTACGCTACCAGTGACTAACTTAGACAATAATTTGGGACATCTTCCTAGCTGTTTGTCAGGAAAGCCAACTAAAACATAAGAAGATGATATGGATTTTACCCATAACTTAATAAATGTGAATTGTAATATATATTTGATAAAACATAGAAAGAGATTTTTCAGTCCTAAGAGTCACGTGGTTAAAATGTAGCACCCCAGTACTATGGAGGGCTAATGGGAAAAAGAGATTTGAGAATCAAGTCTAATTCGGCTTTACAAGATTACTTTTAGATTGGTAGGTTGTCATCCATATTTCTAATCAACTATTGTTTCTCTGTCTCTCCTCGCCTCTGCTCCTCTTCCTCTTCCTTCCACATCCTTCTCTGCCTTCCTTTCTGCTAACATAGAGATTCACATTTCAAAATGTTTCCAAATGTTACACATTTCCATTTCCATGGATGTCCCTACAGGTGCCTGCACACATTCCTCAAAACCTCTTGCCAAGAAAATAAACTCTCTTATTGCCCTGAATTTCGTATTTTCAAGGATACATCTGGATTTCACTTATGCCAGTTCAAAATGCCTGCACTGGTTTTGACTTCCCTGTTTTCCTAGTTTCTCTACCCCATTCAATTCCTTTGCCATATACGTTCTGTGATCTACTACCTTTTATGTCCATTCCCTCTGAGATTCATTGTAATATACTGATCAAGAGTGGAAGCTCTAGAGTTGACTGCCTGCATATCCTTAT
This sequence comes from Solenodon paradoxus, assembly GCA_004363575.1. Lineage (NCBI taxonomy): Eukaryota > Metazoa > Chordata > Mammalia > Eulipotyphla > Solenodontidae > Solenodon > Solenodon paradoxus. Next base: position 31,236 of record RJWH01002359.1, on the reverse strand, counting down.
CTTTCATACTCATGTCTTTCTATCTACTGTACCTGTGATCTTGGGCAAGTTACTGGACCTTGTTATGCTTCAGTTGTCTCATTTGTCATTTAAAAATATAGACCATACCACAGGATTGTGTTCAGGTATGAATTAGTTGATACATGCAGCACTCGATGATGATAATGTTGAAGATGATGATGTCAGATCCCTCTAATCTTTCACAAAATCCAGTCTTCTGAAGGGTATCCTGGATTCCACTTTCTGTTCCCTCAAGGTCAACCTTTGTGCTTCCAGAGTTGACATCCTATGGCACATTTGATGTTTTCACTCCAGCCCATAATCTTATTGCTTACAGGATGACATGGTATTTAATGGAACTCAACTGACCCGGGGCTCCAATACACTTTCCTTCTGATCATATGCCCATTTTTCTCCTCACCCCAGATGTGTCCTCACTTTTAATAGCTCTTGATATTTTTCTTATTATTCTTATTACCAGGAGTAATTTTCTACCTGATCATTGTCTATTATGATCCTTCCCATGTCTTTTAGTCAGAACTGTCAATTCACTTAAATCTGAAGATGTTCACAGTATTTATACTAAAATCAGCACACCCTGGTGGCTCAAGTACTAAGCCAAAAGCTGAAGCATAGAAAATGTAAAACAAAACGACCTGGGTTCAAGACCTGGAGCCAGGAGATGCAACCAAAAGTAATAAATGAAATAAAAGTACTTCCTCCTCCCCTTCCTTCCTCCCTCCCTTCCTCCCTGCCTCCCTCCCTTCCTACCTTCCAAATGCTGATTCCGCCTCTCCCTTCATTTTCTTAAAAAAAAGTATACTAAAATCAGCAACTGTCATTTATTAATTAAATACTAACATTGTACCAGAAATTCTGTCCTGTAAGGTAAACACTCTATATCTCCATTTTAGGGAGGAGGAAATTTGTGTTCCACAATGTAAAGTAACTTGTTTAAGATCACCCAGCCAGAAAGTTGAGAAGCCCTAGTTCTAGCTGAATCCAGAGCCCAGATGGTCTCACTAACCTATTACACTGACCTAACACCTGTACCTTGTTTGTTTCCCATGTGATGTTTCCCTCTGTTTCTGAAGTTAAAAATCTCTTCCAGGTCAGTGTACTTACCTTGTAATAGACCCTGCTGTGCTTTCCACACCTTCAGCCTGCAAACATGGTGAGCTGAATTGACTTTCCCTGGTGTAGCTGAAAGTGTGTATGACCAGCCTGGAATTGAGGGAGGAAAGTGCAATGTGCTTCTTCCATCTTAACTTCAAGGATCCTCCTTGCAAAGGAGATTCACTTATGAATTCAGTTTTACCCCCATTGACTCAATCACTGCATCCCTATAAGGAGACATAGATAGTTTCAACTTCAAAAAAGTGTACCAAAACTAATAACCCACATCTACCCCAGTCTCAAGTCCAATCATGGAGTTAAATTTGTAATCTCAAGGGAGATACTGATCAAAAGAAGTATCATATTTTATGCAGGTTTGAACATTCAGAGACAAACAATTAGACGGTGCAAGCCTGTCAGTGAATATGAATTCCACCTCACCCCACGTTCTTTGTCTAATTATAGGTCCCTCTATAAATTGCTAGTAGTAATGATGACAATAAGGTCTAAGTCTTTGCATTACCTATATACAGCACAGTGCCTGGTAAATAGTAAAAACTTGAGATCTATAGTTTAGAATTCAAATATCTAAAAATATGTGTTTTCAGACACAACTCCCCTATCAAAACTCACATTTGGTAATTTCTAATGGAGGGTTCAGTTGTCTGTAATAAAAACAGACAACAACAAAAATCCAAGAACTCAACACTTTTTATCCCCATTCCCTTAAGGCGAGATTTGCTCTAAGCAGTCTTGTCTCTTTTTTTTAGCCTTTTCCTACCCCTTTTTCTCTCACACATAAACGATATACATACCCTGAAAGATCATGTGCCATTCATAGGCTTTTTCATAATATTCTGTCATGGCAGTGGAGATGCTTTAGTAATTGCTTGTTTTAATCAACAGTTCTTTCCATCAGATTGCAAGGTCCATGAGGCAGTGACTATTTCCATCTCTGCACAGCGCAGAACACATACAAAGTCCAATATACATTTAATAAAAGTGCAATTTTTGAATGAAAGTAAATGAGGTACTTCATCTCTAGAATGTGGTATCAATTTTCTTGTAGAAAATATAATTAATGAAAATAACCTTAAGAATCACTGAAGTAGTAGTAATCCATGGTGCTGATACGTGATTACATCATTGGCTACAGCAGTTTCATTAAAGTTCATGGAGTTAATCAGTATTGATCAGATTATTTTGATGGGAAAATGATTTCCAACACCTTTTATTAAAGAGAACTTTCAAACGTAATACATTTAGGGTCTATCCATAAAGAATAGACTGGCAATTCTCATTGAAGTTGAAACATAACATGTTCTACTAATATTTAATAAAATTGATATCATCTTTAAATTTTCTTTCCTAGCTCTTCCACAAAATGACTCCTAAATACCATTATTGGGTAGACACAGTTCCCTGGGGAGCTTTACAAAAGTCACTTTCCTAGGTCCCACACAAGGAGATTTTCATTCAAAAAGTCTGTGTTGAAATTATAAATCTAATTTTTTAAAACTTCTTCTTGTGTAAAGCAGATGCATAGACAGGAAATGGTCTTGGGTCACTTGGATATGAATTTGGGAATCTGGTGTTTGAGTATCAATAGCTGCTTGCCTCAGGTAACTGTAATGAGTAGGAAAAATAGTCTTTCTGGAAGTGCTTCATGCAGGCACACTTTCGTCAAGTATTCAGGAATATGATAATGTTTTTACTTTGCATCAGTCATCATTATGCAATATTCGCAAGGATTTTTGAAACTGTGAATGATAGGCATGTTTAGGGAAGTGGGGTTCATTTGGGATGTCTTAAGTCATTACAGATATAAATTTTCATGTAGATATGAAATCAAATTTTCTAGAACAATTATACCAGTTCAAAACTCTTACCAGTGTCTATCAACTACTTACATTTAAGATTGACAACCGGTAAATTATGTATTGAGTAACCCCTCTCACTTTGGGTTGATTAGTATTTCATCACAACATTAATGAAGGAAAAGTAAAAGATGACTCAATGACTCAATTTTGTGTGCCTGAATTATTGGATAGCCTTCACATTTTTACAGGTAAGTTAGTTATAACTGGATAAAGTAAGCTAACCAGGAAACTTACACATAAATGGCAGACTAAGAGTTAATATAATTACTTGAAGTGCAAATAATTATGAAAATTATATTGGACAGTTCTTGACTGATGTTCACCAACATATATTGGGCATTTTCCATTTGAGCATCTCTCTCCATAGTCTAAAAACCGACAGAAAAACTTCACCCATTCTTAAGATGCAGCTAGATTTAGACTAAAGAGTAGTATCTGTTACAACATAGCGTTGGCCCACGAAATACCACATGGAGACAATTTTCTCTCTTCAAATCTTCAAGATTTTGTATTAGTAGCAATCATAAGAGCTATCCATTTTAGTATGCTGGTTACTTTGCCCTGCTTATAGACCAGAGGCATGATTCAGTAATAAAAATATGATAACTTTTCTAAGTACCAAAAGAATTAGCCCATAAAACTATTGGTCATCAAATCTAGTCATATCTCATCTTTGCTCCTTCTATACTTCCTCACTATGGGGATGAGTAACTTATTATACCCTAAGAGGATTTTTATGACCAATTCCCTTCTCCAATAGCCAAAAGCTCTTTCAAATTATATGACCCTTGATCCTCACCCAATCAGAAGTTTTCCTTATGATGTAGTCCTTTTGTTAGCAAAGGCAGATATTTAACTAGCTAAGCATCATCCCTAATGCTTTGTCTGTTAAGAGAAAATATAGGTAAATGTCTTTCAAAATGGCAGCCTCATCCAGTCCTCAGAGTCCCTTCTGTAAAATGTTTTTTGCCGAAAAGACGTATTTGGGGTGTGACAGATCTCTGCCTCCCCTCCATTGAAAAACAACAGAATTTACGTGGATTTTATTTCTTATTTTGGCAAGCCCTTGTGGAGGAGTGGTTAGGTCAGTAGCCTCTGAAGGAGCGTAGGCCACATACCCGTGATTTGGGGTGGGAGAGGGGGCAATGGGAAAAATTAATACTATAAAACCTCAGAGATAAGAAATCTAAATCTTTAAATTTTCCTATCTCGAGTCCTAGAAATGCTCTCTTCTTGTACTTCTCCTGTCTTTCCCTTATCATGGTTGCAAGCATGTGTTAATTTGAAGTTATTTGTGTGACATCTGTCAATGTCCCAAGGAAGTTCTGAGTTCCATTAGGGCAGGAACTAAGTCCATCTAATCTCGGGATCTGTCACCAACACAGGCACAGCACCTGATGTATTTTTATTGTCATCTCCCCTCTGCTGTCCTGCACATTAGGTGGGTATATCTTAAAAAATATTTGCTTAGGGAAAAAATAATTGACCGAAAATAAAATCTCTTGCTTGATCTGAGCCCAAACCATTCAAATGCTATTTATTAAAAATGTGCTAGATAGAACAAAGACTACTTCTTTGGCCAAGCGCAAGCATGCTTTTAAAAAGAAAAATTCAATACAAAACTGGAAAGTCAAAAGTATTTTTTGCTGAAATTAATTACGTACCATTTTCTGACATTTTTCTGACATTAATATGCTCAGGAAATGTCAAACATGTTCTTCAAATTAATTGTTCCCTCTCTAACCACCTCCATCTATTGAAAAATAGTCTTCTAGTGCTGCGATAGCAAGCATAGACAGGGCTTTCCACAGGAGATACTTGAGTAGGTAGAGTTATGCCCGCCGTGATGGTTCTCCTGTGTGTGATTTGGAACTGAGGAAGCATGTGAAGAAGCGACTGTAGCTGAAACTCTTTCCAGGCGATGTCAGCAAAGATCTCTGTGATTTGTGGGCACTGAGCTAGCGTCCTGACCTGGCTGTGGTCTGTCCTTATTTTTACCCTCTTTGACTATATTCGTAGAGAAAAGTAAGCTGTGAAGCCATCATGTGGGTCCTTCTGCAGAAATAGGAGGAGGTCCTGCTGTTAAAGAGCATTTGTTCTTAGTAGTAGAAGTTGAAAAGCTAAGATCCTAGGAAGCAGCGTGATACATACAACCTCTTTTCATGAAATGCAAAGGGACTAAAACCCTGGTTTATACAATCCTTGCTTCAGGAGAGGAGAAGGGAAGAGAAAAGGCAATGAGATAAGATGGCATTTAAAGTAGCTTCAGGTTGAAGGGGTTATTTCATTTTGTTTTGTTTGATTTAGAGACAACTGATAGTTTTATCTGAAAATGTGACTTTTAGTTTTTAAACTTACTTTTAAATTTTTTAAGTTTTTAAGTTTAATTTTTAAACTTTGCTATTATCTGCTTTTGTTATTATCTAAACTCTCCACAACCAGATGAAAATTAATGCGGGTATCTTGGACTCCAAGTAACAAGATTGCGTTCCTTTCTCAATGGCAGCTTTCTTTAAGGGAACAGAATATCTATTTTCTGCTTGTCTTAACCCATTCAATGCCTTCATAGCCCCAGAGTGTGCCCCCTCTATTCCATTTTGTTCTTCCTACTCTCCGTACCTCTTTCATGGTTTAGACAAGAGGGCCAAAATTTATAATGACTTCATAACTGTTCTGCCTGCTTTCATTTCTTCCTTTTTACACACACACACACACACACACACACACACACACACACACCCATCCACAGACATAAACATGGACCAGAGTGATTACCCTTAAATACAGGGATCATTTACATTTACCCTGCATTCAGTGTTTTCTCATTTAAAGTCTAAACTCATCTCTCCAGCTTTCTGGACACGATTGATGCCACTGATGGACTGGAATGTGTTCTGTCGTAGACCCAAGCAGCTCTGTTAAGGAAGCATTATCTTTCCATCTAGATTATGACCTGCCACAAGTCAGAGACAGTATGTTACTGATTTTTGCATCCCTGTAAGGACTAGGATCCAATTGGCACATAGTAGGTGCTCAGGAGGTACTTTTTGAATGAATGGATGACTGCTTTCAGTGATTTTGTGGGCCTTCTTATCTAGACCATAAGAAAAATCTGCTAAAAGTATTTTCCACCCACTTTTTCTTTTTTAAATCTCTGTGTGAAAGAAATTTTTCCAAAACTTTCAACAAGAGCTATTACATGTCTTATCTCTGGATAATTTTGAAGAAACTGTTTTTATATATTTTTTAAAATTCATGTTGTTCATTTGTACTCTCCCCTGATCTTATCTATAATGTGGCATTTCACGTAATAAAATGCACACACAACACTTTTGGCGATGTTGTAAATAACTTTCAGACTTATGTTCCATTGATTGATTCTCAAGAGGGTAACATATTCCCTACTGGTGGAAAAATTCTTATGTAGAATTGCTTCTAGAGCCGTGGATCCCCATTAACTTTGATCATGAGGTGTCTCCTCTTTGACACAGGACTAGTTCCTCTTGCCACTGAAATAATATGAGATCCAAACGTTTCTTATCCTAAGTCTCTGAGACATATTGCAACTCCGAAATGTTGGCCATGGGGACACCTGTTTCTTCTTATAATCAGAGTTACGCATGACACAAGTGCATGTACACACACGGCACCTGAGAACTGGATTATACTTCTGGAATCTGACAAGGCAGAGGTCTTTAAACTGTGTCCGCAAGACTCCTAACATTCACATAAGACTTCTCAAGAGATGTTTCCTATGTGAAAAACTCAACTTTTGCTTTTATCTAATGGGTGTAACTTGGGTTCCAAGTAAGATTTTGCTTTGGAAAACAGCATCCGCAACAACAAGATGTTCAAAGTCTTTTTTTGGCTTTTTTTTTTTTTTTTTGAGTGGAATAAACTCTATGATAGAATAAATGCAAAGGTTTAGAAACCTAGTACTGTCTTTTTAGTCTTATAAGTATTTTTTCTTTATTTGGAAAAGAAGGCAGGCAGGAAAGGAGAAGAGGAAGGAAATATTTTTCTTTTTCTCTTCTGATTATTTTTTGTTTATTTTGCTCTGCCCCCATCTCGCCCCAGCCCCAGGTTGCAAACAAAGCTGCCTGGTCTTTTAAGTGGTACTCACCCCACCTTCTGACTCAGCCACCTGAGTCACCAGGGTACACCTGGAACCCTTTTAAATGTCCATTTCTCATCTCTCTTTAATGCCTCTCTCACTGGAAAGTCACTTATGGAAGCAGAATGCTATTGCTTTCTTTCACACTTCTGCCCCACTCATAACTCAGGATTGAGCATTTACTGAATCTTCCTGGGGACCACATAGTCGATATGTTGCTAGCTACGGCTAGTCCAAAGAAACCAGCAACAATTAGATATGTTGTTTCTGTGATATTCTAAATTTGTATGTCCCCCTCCATTCAGGTGCTGAAATCCTCACTCACAAAGGTGATCCCTGTAAGTAGATAGAACCTTACCGGGTGATTAGGGCAAGAGGGTGGAGCCTTCATGAATGGAATTAGTGCCCTTAGACAGAAGCCTCAGACAGTCCCCACATCCCTTCTGCAATGTGAGGATTATAGCAAATCTGTGACTTAGAAGAGGGTATGACTCTACACACTGTTCCCTGATCTTGGGCTTCCAGCCTCCAGCACTGCGAGAAAGCAATTTCTGTTGTTTATGTCATTGAGGGCTGGTATGTTGCTATAGCTTCTAAACTGAACAAACTGATAAATTTCCGATCTGTATACATTACCTAGTGGGATTTGCTGATACTAAGAACAACCCTTGGCTACATAGTTATGTTTGCTTGTATGGTTGGTTGGCACATCCTTGTATTAATTTGACAAGTTAGATCATGTAAGTGTTTGCCCCAAGATGGACAAGATCATGAAATGATCCTTATTAGTCTTACATGTTAAAAGTCTATCTGTGAGTCATGGGGTTTCGGTTTTAAACATAGAGTTGAAAGCACATTTCTACTTGTCCCATACTTAGCATTTCGTTTTAAGTTTTCTCATGCATGGGTGTCTGTGTGTGGGCAGATTTATACCTACCTACCTTCTTTAGAGCAAAGATTATTTCTCATCCATCTAGTGAACTGCTCTGTTGCCTACTGCTTCTACTGCAATTATTTGCACGTGTAGGGTCCTCAATAATATGTCTGAAAATATCCGTTATTGTGTTTCTGCATTTCTGACTCATTGGTGAAGGAAATGATTGAAATATTGCAGGGACATTTTGAGCCTCATGCCAAGCTCTGTCAAAGTGGGGAACTATTTTGAGCAGGGATAATATATCACGAATGCATGCACAAGTCAAGGGTTAATTAAACTCTGTGACTTCTGAAGTTCCCTCCACCTCTTAATTTTTATGATTCTGTGCTATTGCACCCGGGTGCAGTTTTATAAACAGGAAAATAAGTTTGCCTTTGGATGTTTGGCTTTCACATCCTTCACTGTGTGTCTTCATTGGATTTACTATAACCGCCAGCACATTGCGCTTTGTATTGGATTGGCAGTACCATGAACCCTGACTGTTTCTCAACGCAGAAATGCTTTCGCCATGAGCCATCCTACAAAGGTATCTGCTTGCTTCTCTATGACACACACTTAGACCTCATCTTTTTTTTTAAATCAAAAAAGGATTTTGTTTTAATATGTGTATACATGTCATTCTGTTTGAGTGTGTTTCTGTGACTTCGCTGAACTATTTCCTCTTCATATCCTTGGACATATACCTCTCATACCACCATTTAATTTGTATTTCTTGAGTACTCCTCGGCTTTCCAGTACTCCTTTAGATGCCTTGGAATAAAGAATAAGAGAGCATGCTCTTGGCTTTTCAGAACAGTCTAACTGGGAAGATTTAAAAATACCTAGAGAATGATAATCTCAGATAATCTGTCTTGGGACAAATGTGATACACTGTGAGAAGGGATCACCACACGGGCTAAAGGGTGGTTCTGCTGGTGAATTAAGTTATTATTGAAGAATTCTTGGAGTCATTATCTTGATGGAGAGGTCATTTGTGGAACTGAGCAATGGAGTGTTGGGATAAATGAGTGTAGAAAGGTGAGATACAAAAAAACATAACCAGGTGATTGGACATGGGTTGAAGCAAAAGATATACAGAATCAAGTTCAAAAAATAAGAATAGAAAATAGAGTAGCAGATGAACAAGGTGATGGATGATTTCCAAAGGAAATTGGAAAGGGAATTGATACATCATGTACAATAGGACAGATAGCCAGGAACCAGCCGCACTACATGATTTAGATGAAATGTATTGGATATGAGACAGACACGGCTATAGAGAGAAAGTTGGACACAAAAATATCAGTGTAATGTAATAAGTTGTTCATTATCACAATTGTAGAAGTGAAGGACAGCGGCAAATATGAGATATAACTAGATTTGATAACCAATAATTTTATAGGCTAACTCCTTTGAAGCTTTTTAGTAAAATTATCATGTTTTCTTTACTGAATAATGCCTCTGGTCTATGAGTAGGGCAAAAGAATGAGCATAATAAAAGACATAGCTATTATGATTGCTATTATTATAAAATCCCCTTGAAAATTTGAAGAGAGAATAATATTGTTAATGTGGTGTTTTGTGGACCAGTGCTATGTTAAACAGCTATTACTTTTTACCCTAAGGTAGCTGCATTTGAAGATGGGTGAGGTGATACTCAAGAATATGTCTTGTAGAATATTTAGGGATCAGCTCCAATAAAAGTTGCCATATAAATGCAGGGTGTCATTACCAATAGTCATAACAGTGTTGGCTGTTATTGTTGTCTTTGGAAGTTTATAAGAACTAATTGCAAGGGTAGCTCATACTGCAGTCATAAACTATGAGAAATAATCTTTTGAGTCCTAATATTAAAAGTGCCCAAAGGCAGCCTAACAGTCTTCGGAAATAAATGAGATGGCTTTGATTTTTACCTGTGACAATGCACAAATCTGGTATTTTCTGATTTAGAAAAGTTCTGAGTCTGGAAATTAAACTGTCAAAGTTGAAAAGTATGGGAATGTGAGCACCAAAAACTGTTTAATCAAAGTGCTGGATACTTTTCAAAAGGGATAGGAAATAGATTGTCCAATAACAATGTAACTGTGTGAAATACATCTTCAGAACTAGGAAAGATGGAAGAAGAGGAAGAAGGCAAGAGAAACTAGAGATTGCTTTCCAGTGGTTGAGAAAAAGAAAATGTTTCTCTTTCCCCTTTTACTCTATTATGGCAGACATACCATCAACTGTTAAAACTCTTCTCTTTGCCTTCAGTTAAAACACTTGCCTTTGAAACTCTTATAATTCAATAATATAAATTCCTGGGTTTTAAAAAATTTGATGTATGATATATGCAAAGAAATGAGGGAAGAGATAGCGAAAAAGGAAGAGAGAAGGAAGGAGATAGTGGGAGGAGAAGTGGGAGGGTGGGAGAGGAAGGGAGGAAAGGGAAAAGGAAAGGAAGAGGAGAGGAGAGATTGATTTCCATATTTAAGTTTAAATACTTCTATTCTTGCTATAAAGTAATTGAAGATAATGCAATGTGATGGCAAATAGTTTGCATATCTTTTAAGTCCTGAATTATTAAAGGCAATTGGCACTAGATTGTAAATTCCAGAGTTGCTCTTAATGTTTTTCTAATGGATCTTTGTTATTCACAAGTGGATCAGTATTAAGCCATTTAATTGACAGACTGAAAAGACAATAGTATATATCATGCTCCTTTATCCCGTTTATCCCCAAATTTGGGAGGATCACTGAAAAGAAATGTAGTGGATTTACCCAAATAGTCTTCCACTGCTAAATCTGTGGGCAGGGCAGTTAACTGACTTTTTTTTTTTTTACTAATATAGAAAACATGCATGTTGAAAATAAGGATATATTAAGAATTTTGAGACTTGAGTAGATGACACTATTGACAATTTATTGGTACAACTCTGTGTTTTGTGAGGTAAAATTCTTCTCTCCTTTCAATTATTTCTCTTCCTCTTCTCCAGTGGCCACTTGAGATGTGGAAACTTTGTTCTGTTTCCTATCCTGGAACTGGAGAGGGGAGAAAGGGTGAAATGCTTCACCCAAGTAATATAAGTGAGCTGAGCCTCACTTTTAGATTATTGAGCAAAGCTTGCAACAAGATACACAGCATCGCTAATAGTAATGATTCTGGAAGCAGGCCTTCTTGAACGAATAATTGAGTGTAATTTGGTGCTTCCATTTCTATCCTATATTCTCTCTACAATATATTGCTGCCAACATTCTCCTTGGGAGTTTTCAAATGCTCTTAAACCTATGTTGGAAGTTGTCTTTATCCACACTACAGTTTATCCTACCTATTATAAGTTTAAGCAAAACAAACAAACAAGGATAGTTGTTTGAAAAACCCCAGTAACGAAGTCCAGATTTTGTGTCTGGTTCCTATGAAGAGTTTTACCTCTAGCAGAAGTCAGAGACACTGATAATTAGGTTAAAAGAAATGAAGAGCTTTCCATAAAATTTGAAAGAAAACCCTAAAAACAATAGAACTCCTAAACATCCAGTTTCAGTTTTCACCTAACTGCCTGGTGAAATGTTAGACCCATTGCCATCAAGTTATGTATGGAACATTCTGAAGATACAAAGAACCAGCTATGGTTGCTACCTAGTGTGGATACTTCACTTTCTCGGGTACTTGATTGGATGTAGAAGCTCAGCTGATACTTACTGGATACATTTGTGGGGGAGGGTGTGATAAAACTGTTCTGTATCATCATGTCGGTGGTTACAGGAAACATGCGTTTTTCAAAACCAATAGAACTGTGCACCAAATGAATTCATTTTATTGTAAGAGGTTTTTAAATGCATACGTGCTCGCCTCATAAAGGATTGCTGCATGTTCATTCATTCCCTTCTTTATTCAGCAGACTTTTTTTGAGAAACCACAATGTTCTCAACTCTGAAAAGATAGATAAGTAATCTCTTCCCCTCCCCTCTAGGGAAGTACCTGTTCCTCATATTCCTACCTTTCCTAGTTCCCTTTCCTTGTCACCTTGCTTTACTAGGGCCCATGGGATTATGGTTTCTTACAGGACAGGAGGGTTCAGAGGTGCTGGGTCCCCTGGACTCTGAGATGCTACAACAAATTTAAAATGATTTCATTGCTAGAATGAAGTCATATATATATGTGTATATATATATATATATATATATATATATATTTGTGTGTGTGTGTGTGTGTGTGTGTGTGTGTGTGTATCTCCTAAGATATTATGGGTAAGAAGTAATGGTGTCAGTATGTATCATTTTTAATCATTTTATTGATATTTATTAAGTCTTTCATTCATAGTGCTACATTCATTTTTGACTGTTGACATTGTAAATCAATATATATTTCACCCAGCTTCCTCCACCAGAGTGTCAGTTTCCTGTACCACCACCTTTTAAAACAAAATACTTGCTGAGAAAAATATGGTCCAGATTCAAAAATAATCGATTAAAAAATTAAATCATCAAGTATGATTTACCTGTAGTCCCAACAATTGATTTTCACTTGAAGAGAAAGGTAACATGGTGATGTTAATAGAAGAATAGGAATAGTAAGACTATTCATGCTTTGAGTGCAGTGATCAGGCTTAGTTCTTCACATAATATAATTCAGTTGTGCTTAGCTTTCCTTTCTCCCACAGGCTTCAATGAGAAGTGACCCTTTCTTCCATTAATACATTCTGATTAATCTAAACCAATAATAGTAATTCCATTCCTCTCCTCCATGATTGGTTTAGAATTAAGAATAGCAAAAGCTTATTAAGCATTCACTGCATGCCAGGTACTGTTCTGAGTGTTTGCTTTGCGTTAACCTGTATAATCATCACAACAATCCAATGAGGAAGGTACTTAAATAATGAATCTGAGGCACAGAGAAGAGAAACAACTATCCAGGGATAAGCACATGTTAGTTGTGCCACTGGAATTCAAATTCCAGTCATCTTTTCTGTGTTTCCTGCTCAGAACTGTGTTGTATCTTACATATGGCCCATTCTTGGCCAATGAGATTGAGAAAAAAAAATGTGAGGAGAATTTCTCAGAGTCTCCTTGCATCTGAGAATTGAACCCACACAGGGAGGAGGGATTTCCAAGACCACAGCGAAGCAAAGGCTGTGACTTGGCACACCAACTCGGAGCCTGCCCTGTTTCTCCACTTCTTGTTATGTGAGATAGTAAACATCCTCATCACTTCGACCCTGTGACCAGATGTTCTCTTGTTTATTATAGCCATAAACATCCAAGCAGCTATTAATATATTGAATGCTCATCCCTTTATCATAGTATGTTGCCTGTATTATCTTATGTAACACTCACAACCTAACATAAATATTATTACACCCCCATCCAGACTGAGGATTAGAGAAGGTGACTAATTTGCCATAGTCGTATGGCAAATAAGTGGCAGATTCATACACTAGATACTAGAACACATGTTCTGGAACACCCCTCACACTTTGTTTTCCATTCATAAATACTGTTTTATAATACTAACTTTCTTATCCAGTATTTGTTACACCAAAGAAGTTTTTACCTACTACACTAGGAGATTTTTATCCATCTAACTTCTGTTACGTTGATCAAAGAACAGTCACATAGCAAGAGTATTTCACTCTCTTATACCATCAAGCAATTAATTAGATTGACTTCATCAACACTGGCCTCCTCTCATTGGCTTGTATAACAAGTTAATGCAATTGATTATCAACATTTGGATGTTTTTTCTGACTTTAAATGCAAGCTGAAAAAATGTCCAAATTGAATTTCCTTAGACTTGTCTAAAATATATGCATGTTTTTTTTATTGTTATTAAAGAGGACCTGAAACACTTGCAGGGTCTTAAAAACCTAAACATGTAAAACACATAGATGGAGGTGAGAAACACAATAAATTAAAGACTAATAGGAGGACTGATCATAGAATCATGATTTCTGATAGATGAGCATTAAGCCCATCAATCATTAAAACATCACCAGTGTCCTCCACTGGTGTCTACACTGTGACAGAAGGCACAAGCTTTTCTCAAACTCACAGCCATTCATTGTAAAAATGAACTGAGTGGCAGATATTAAACATGGATGAGTCTGATTTCATGGGAAGCTCTCCCAACAGTCTACAACATGAGTAGGGAGAAAAATAAATTCTGTTTTTCAGACATTTTTAGCTGTAGTCATCAGTGCTTTTCTGATCCTGAAAGAATGGCAGGAACTTAAAGCAATGGAGTTATCTTTTGGAGGGTTCTGCTTTTCACAAGGGAAAACAAGATTATAAAAATAATAAAGTTTATTGTCTGGAAGGTCTTCCTCCTAAACAGTGAGAACTTCATCTGCAGGGAGTCTGTAATGTTCTTTTGGCATTTCCAGGCTCCAGATTTCCTGGAAGCATCCAAAAAGCAAGCCTTGTTCATTACTACATTTTTCCTAATGGGGAGCAGACTAGGGGAAAGTGTGTGAATCAAAACAGAACTGGGCTCTGGAAGCTTAACCCTTGGTGATCATCCCCTCAACCTTATGATGAACCCTGGCTTCAGCTTGTCTTTCTCCTTTATTATTTGTAGCTGGTATGGACACTGGCACGTAGCAAAGGGTTTTCAAGGACATCTGTCCCATGCTGAGATCCACTACACACAGTGAAGGGGAAAAGCGCTTTAAGATTGGGTGTTCCTTGCCATTGCATTTTTTTTTGTTTTTGTTTTTGTTTCTGTTTTTCTCATAGCCCTTCTCCCAAATTGCAAGTGTAGAGAGAAATCTATCTGATCAACAATTTGGTTTTAAAAGCTTCTATATCTGTCCCTGTTAAGAGAACTTCTGTTTTAGGGAAAGATGCTAGTAAGACAGCAGAATTAGATTTAAGGTTTAGACACATAATAAATGGTACCAGACTTTTTGGTAATTAAGAAAGGGAACCTACAAATATCTTATCTAATCCGTCATGGCTCCTAGATTTCTCTTAAGCATTCATCACTGATGGGGGAATGTCCAGCACCTGGGAGCAGGGTGTTCAGGTCATCAACTGGGCCCTGCACTCCGTCAGCTCACCCAGCAGGGGCCTGCACATCTTGCATGGCTGGAGGCATTCCAATCAATCTTCTCAGGACTCCTCAAGTCCAAGGCTTAGGGATCAGAGACAAGCAAAGGGAAAGCAGAAGAGCACGCCTCTTCCCCAAGACTTTTGAGGGACATTCTTAGAGGTTGTAAACATCAAAATAATCTCATTAAAATTTTACGGGCTATTTCTGGGATGAATTTCTTTCAAAGGACTGCTTGGCAGTCCTGGTGAAGGGTGGATTGATTGAATCGAAACTGACACACAAATGAGGGTGCTTTCTCTCTCTTGTTTCAAATGTAAATGAGTGTCCTTTGATTCTCAGGAAATGCAGCCATCATTTTGCCACCCACTATGACATAGAAAGCGCTCCCCTCCAGGGATGCCATCTCTTGGACTCCGTTGATCAATAAATAAATACAGGCTCTCAAAGTATCTTCTCCAAAGCAAACACAATGGTGGTGGGCTGGTGGAGTTCTTTATGTTCCTTAGAAAAAGGAATCTTTAGAATAAGTTGTATATTTCCAGAAATATATCTTTTTCTTAAAGATTCCTAAAATCTGTGACAGAGATGTATTACATATCAAATTGTTTTCTAATTAGTTAAATGCACACCCTGGCCTGAGTTGTAAACTCTACCTCAATTGCTATTTGAAGGATGGGAATGTACTGATGTCCATGCAGGATCAACATCTCCATCTAGGTAAGAGTAGATGTCCACAGGATGCTCCACACATCTGCTTGACCAGTACACTTACCTGAATCCAGAAGTCATCTTAAGGACCCTAAATGTAAGATTCGATTTGGCCTGTGAGAAAGTGATCACTAATGAATCTGAAACACTTTTAAAAACACCTTGAAATAAACGGCTCCACTTGTGCTAGATATATGGGGTCAACCTGCTGAGTCTGTTGAGACAAAGTCTTCATTCCTTCTTTGATTCTTCCCTAGGTCCTCTGCTTTCATCTTTTGACTTCACACTTGCTCCTTTCCTCTGTGCCCAACTCCACGCATAACCCACTCTACCTCCTCCTGGTGGTTATGTCTCTGTTCCTGTTCTTGTGTCTTCATTGTCACACAGAGATTTTCTGCCCGATTTACAAATTGGTTCTGTATAATAACTATGCAGAGAGAAGGTCAGGGAGTGTTGAGAACAATTCATGTCAGCCTATATGTCCGTACAAGGCAGGGGCAGTATCTGCTTTGGTCATGCCGTATCTTCTGATTGCATCACTACACAGTGATGGGTCCAGAATAGTCATGCAATGGAGGGATGGATGGATGATAATGGGTGGAGGGATGGATGCATGCATTGATGGATAGAAGATTGGTGGAGGATGGATGGATGGATGGATGGATGGATGGATGGATGGATGGAGACATGCATGAACCAGCCACAAAGATCCTAAAACCTTTCAAATTTCATTTTAAATCTGTTTCCCTCTATCCCTTTTGAAAAGTTAATTTGTCCAAATGATACTGTGAAGAAAATGTCTCTACGCATAAGCGGTACCACTGCATACATTGCTTAAGAACTAAGCTGAATAGACTTGATGGTGTCACTTCATGTCACAGGACTGCAGATTCTAAATGTTTACACAGGACTTTGTTTCTGGGAGCACTAACTACATGTTAGAAGCCCGTGTTCCAAAACAGTTACCAAAAAATGGACACACACCGATGCTTCACCTCTGGCTGTTATTGTTG
This sequence comes from Solenodon paradoxus, assembly GCA_004363575.1. NCBI lineage: Eukaryota > Metazoa > Chordata > Mammalia > Eulipotyphla > Solenodontidae > Solenodon > Solenodon paradoxus. The sequence goes on along the minus strand of RJWH01002359.1, from coordinate 14,462 downwards.
GTGTATCTGTGCCGATGCCAGTAGTTGTTTATGATAATGATGTCAGCTGAGAGGGGTTGTAGCCTAACCCAAAGAGGAGAGACTCCAGTCCAACAGCCTAAGTCCAAATACCATTTCCACCACCTGGCAACTCTGTGACCCTGGAACAGTCACTGAAGTTCCCTGTGCTCTTCATGCCTCCACTGCCTCATCTGAATCACAGGGTCAGCACTAGTGCCACTGGCTTTGTTTTCTGTAAGGCCTAAAGGCTCATGTGCATCCAAAAAGCACTTAGAACAAGGCCTGGCAAGTGACAAGGGCTATTTCAAGGGAAGCAGTGATGTTATTGATAAGGGTTTTTTGCAGTAACAACAGAGGATAAAAGTATGTTTTATTCTGACTATTAGTTACAACATTCATTCAATGAGTCAACATGCCGCCGAGTAATGATTTGCGCTAGGCATCACGGTTCTCCCTGCGGGTAGACTAGACAAGTTCCCTGTCCCCACTGAACTGACCTTCTCAAGAGAGAAACAAGGGGATGGGCAGGGAGGAAGGGAAGGAGGGAAACATGCTTTCTGGGCATATTATGTAACATATAAAGGATCAGGAGACCTTGGGGGTGGTGGCAAGGCAGCTGAGGACTCAGTGATAGAAGCTAATTGTGTATAGAGCTGGGGGACATGCAGGAATCAGAAGAGCCGGGCTCCTGGTGACAAGAAACTCGACATGTCCGCATCACGGAAGCATAGGGAGAGGGGTGACTGCAGTCGAGGCCTGTTGTGCTCACTTTTCCCTCATAATTAAAAACAACCTGCCTGGAGCATTTTCCATCCAAGGCCTAGGTAGGGCTCACATTTTTCTTAGTAAGTGGAGCATGCATGTGCCCACACACATACACACAAACTCACGTGCACACGCATACACACACATACACACAAAGCATATAAAAAGGCACATGCCTATCTGTAGCCGAGCTTCTGATTAATCCACTTTTAATCCATCTATCTAATTGTGCTTTGCTATTTTCTCTTTCTTTATCCTCCAATTGCTCCACTGGGTGGGGGGTCTGGAGAGCAAACACATTCATTATGTTGCCAGCAAACAAGATAGGAATTGCACGGCAGGGGACAAAATTAAATTTACAGCTTTCCCTTGTACGTGTCATAAACTATTGATTTAACACACGAGGAGAGAGCTGCTATGATGGGACACACTGCAGCGTGGAGCCAGGCTCTGGCCACAGAGAGGTCATGGTGACTGCAGATAAGCAGACACAGACTCTGCACAGGGTTCTCTCCGGCCAGAGGACCGCAGTAGGTGGACTTGGTCATATATCGAGTGTACAGCATCTCAGCCAAGGGTCTGTCCCAGCTCAGCCCTACTGACTTTGTGTCCAGACAAAGCATTAAATGATTAATAAGGGGAGGTGCAATTCAGTGTTTATCACCACTATCCGGTGATACTTGAGCTTCATCTAGATCTTGTAAGAGTTGTAACAAGTAAGGATTGGACTCAGAGAGCCAATAGTTGGATGCAGGCCATCCACTTGTAAGAAATAGAATGGATTCTCTTCCTATATAACTCCTTCCCTGACACCTCACTGTTATCAGGGACAGCTTCTTCATGCTCCCCTAACAAACACCATTACAGGACACTGATGCTGAGCCCTGGTTATGGTCCTCACTAAACTAGAGACTCCTTGAGAGCAGAAAATGCATCATGTACACACTTAGATCTCAAGTATTGAGAAGAACATTGAAAACATCATAGCAGTTCAAATGTAGTAGTTGAATGAGCGGTTCCGTTTTGATTTCAAATGAGACAAGATTAAAATTGCAACCAAACATCCTCTCTACAGCCAGATCTGAAACCTCAAGGCTATGTCTTTACTATTTGGCACAACTCTTCAGCACTGAGTCTGGAATGAAAGGGAAAGACAAAGAACTGGGATTTAGAAGGATTTAAGTAAACTATTGTTCTACACATTTCTGGCAGGGCATTGTTGGACATGATAATCTGACAGTGGAAACCAGCTACCTCTTGTCAGTGCCTTTTGCAAGTAAATAGGACTGAGATTTAAGCAAGTTGCATACCTGAGTTACAAAGCATTATTGTCCGACATTTGTACAAATACTTGGCATACATATGATTCAAAGGACCCAAATCTGGCTGAAAATTTAGCAGGAAGAATGTTAAAATGCAAAACAGAAGTCATGAGTCCTTAGAAACCTTTTCTAGCCAATTTAACCCCAGAGGTAAATTTATCAAGATACTCCCTGGGATGTATGTGTGATTTTTACTTCCAAATGTAACAACATTTAGAAACTAAACCGTAAATGTGTGACCTTTCTCTTCTTTTTGCTTGCCTTTTCATGGTGTTACTCTCCCCCAAGTTCTTTCCCTTTTTCTTAAGATTCAGGAAGTTCAAATTCCCTTTTGTTCCTAGTGGGGTCAGTGAGCAGAAAGTTCAGGAATTGGGGACAGTTAGGGTGACAACCAAGTCATAGACCCAGAAGGGATCCTAGATATTGATCATCAGAGCATCACCATAACCTAGAATTGGTGCCAGGATTGTCAGTCACAGACTTTTAGCAAGACTGGGAGCTCCAGCAAAATGACTGCCTTAAATACGAAGTATATACACACAGGCAGACACACCTCTACAGGCAGATAAAGTCAGGAGTGCAAAAGAAACAAGACACAGACAGATAATACGTATCTTTTCATTTCTTTTGAATGAACTTTTCAAGCTCTTTGGCCATATTCCTTAGTAATAGGGTATTTAAGATAGGGGGTAGTATGATATACTAACATATGCCTCTTATTTAGCAACAGAAAACCAGGATTTTTATCCCAAACCAACCACTGATTTATTCTATGACCTTAGCAATAGAATCTCTATATATTCTTATAACTATATAGAAATATGTAATGTGAAATTTTATATTAGGTATTTATATAATGTACTATATAATTATATAATGTATGTATATATGCATTATTATATGATCATATATTTATTAAGTTGTATTTTGTAAATATATAATATCACCTAACTATAAACTCTGCTATAAATTACATCTGAAAAAGGGTGACAGATCAAGAAAGGGAGCTCACAAAGGGTTACTCACAAAAGTAAGCTGAGGTATAGAGAGTGGCTTTTAAAAACATGTTAACCTGGAATTGTTTCCCAGCTCCGATTACAAAATGAGTCTTGGAGAAGGAATTTATGAACTGACTGCTCCCTCAGTCCTCTCTGACATCGACAGAGAAAGATTTGTAGAGTCTTTGACACCTGCATCCTTTCCTCCCCACTGCTTCCCAGCGAGAACCAGTTTTCCAGGGGCGGTCCTCCCAGGAGCCAGGCCACCTCACCAACCTGCACAGGCCCTGGAACATGGCCAGGGCCAACCTTACATGATATGTGCTCTGCTGATCACAGGATTTCTAAGGAACAATTCGCCATGACCGTTTACTGACAGCTGCATGAGGGTGTCTGTGGTTTTAGTTAGCAGAGCAGTAATTTGCTAGAGACTAGCAGGAGAGTTTATTTTCATATGCCAAAATGCTAATGCGAATGTGCAGAAAGAACCTTTGTCTCTGGGGCAAAGGAGGCAGAACCATGAGTGTGCTTGCTTTTCTGCCCTCCTTCCCTTTTCTTCTCTGTGCAGGGAGGAGGGGTGGGGGGGGGTGAGTTATTTTGACATGACTATGCGCTCTTATTCTAGCACCCAAATCTACTCTTCCCCACCCTCACTGACGAAACTCCTTCTATGCAGACAGTGTATTGTTGTGTGTGTACATTTTGTAGCTTTTCTAACTAAGTGCTTCTCAGAACCAATCCAATATGGATAAGCCTCCTGCTAAGCCTGGAAGAGGACTCATCTAATTTTTGGGGTTTTTAAAGAGGCAGGAAGCAGGCAGGACTGAAGGCAGGCAGGCAGCAGGCCAGAAGGAAGACAGGGGAGGAAGTAGTATTTTATTAATTGAGTTGTTTATTTTAGTTGTTTTTCCTAGTCTCAGGCTGCTAACCTGAGTCCTTGGGCTGTATGTGACCCGCACACCCAAAACAGGCTTAACCCCTGAGTCACCAGGGCTCACCTCCATCTAATTTTTGAAGGAGAATTTGCTATGTAGTCTTTTTTTGCTGCACAAATACTACACATGGTTGTTATTTAGTTTAAAAGGCAATATATTGGCACTAAACCTATCCATGAGATTGTTTAGGATCTCATTTTCTTCGATTGTACTTCCTTGGCAGTCCAATGCCTAGAGTTTGCTAAGGAAGGAGAGGCCTATATTTGGGTTGCTTCTTAACCCTGTGGTATAACCATTTGTGACCCCTGCTGAAGACTTACGTGCTGACCTGATCAGCCATAAGCAGACTAGTCAAGAAGCTAACCAGTGGGATCCTCACCTGGTGCAATGGCAATGCCACTGCTTGATGTTCATTTATTTTAAGTACAAATAAAAGAGTTAACCACAGATGATTTATTTCATGCATCCTGTGAACATGCATTATTCACTCTGTACAGACTGGGATAGGAATAAATTTTTTACCCAGATAATACAAGTAATGTAAAGAACATACCACCAGATGCATTCATGGATAGAATGACAACATCTGCAGGAAATAGTATTTCTTATAGACATTATTTGTATAGCTATGTAATATCTCTTGCTTCCTGACTGGTGGATGTAACGCAATACAAACAAGCAAAACTGTGTGTTTGATGCAAAGCAAAGTGTTTTCTAAAGTTGGGTTGTCCAGTGTAACTGCCACTACCCACATGTGGCTACTAAGATTCTAAATAATTAAAATTAAATGAAAATGAAAACTCGCTTCCTCACTTGCCCTAGCTACTACTTTTCTTTCTTTCTTCCTCTTTTCTTCCTTTCTCTCTTTTTCTTTCTTTCGTTCTCTCTGTTTCTAGCTTTCTCTCTCTCTCTCTCCCTCTCTCTCTCTCTTGAAAGAGGAAGCAAGGAAGAACTTATTTATTTGTTCATTATTGTTTCTGCGCTACAGACATGCATCTTGAACCCGGGTCTTTAGGCTGTGTGTGGTCTGCACATTACCATCTTAGCCATCTGAGTCACAGGGATATGCCATCCCCAGCTTCTTTTCAAGTATTCAAAAGCCCTGTATGGCTGACGACTACCTCATTGAAAAACACATATATAGAACATTTCCCTCGTTGCAGAAATCTCTATTGGAGAACATTATACTTTCTCTAAATGTGTTCTGTGAAATTGTTCCTTCTGCTTATTAAACACACAAATTTCTGACTCCTTTCAAAAAAAACCCTGCTAAGTAGACTCTCTGGGATGCAACTTTCAAATCTCTGCATAGTAACATGTTTCTCAAATATTTATCTGCTGTGAAGTTTGAAAATGTTTCATAGTCTATGTCCTTACATCTATTACCCATTCATTCACATAACAGACACCAGATGATGTCCAATATATAGTTAAAACCACTCTCTCTTACTCATTTCTATTTTGATTCTCTCTCTCTCTCTCTCTCTCTCTCTCTCTCTCTCTCTCTCTCTTTCACCTTGAGATGTATTTTCCTCATGTAATCGGGGGTTACAAAGTAGTTTTTTCAGGAGAACAATCACTAGATGCTTTGGTTGAACTGATTAAAAGAATATAACAAACATAACCAGAAAATAAAGTACAAAGCACCAGAGAAGAAACTGGAAATTCTCACCCAAAACTTCAGAAGTCATTGAGTTCTTAAAATCTTCAGTGATACCCTCTTCCTTCTGTCAGTTCTTTGAGTGTTATTATCAGAAGAAATTATACCCAAAGGTTGGGTCTGGGTCTCAGGGATGATGGGACTTAAAAGTCACCTTCTCCATGGCGATTGAACTGAGTCTGGACCCTCACAGGATAATGCCCTGAGGTCCTGCTCTTTGCCTAATCATGAGACTCACTGGTCTCGGTTCTGGGAATGGTTGAGAAGTTTGCCAGGTGATTCTGATAATCCAGTTTGTTTGGAGACCAGTGATCTGGGTTGTGATTGATCGACTCCAGTGATTTGCATTCAGCTCCCTTCCTGAGGCTGCCTCCCCAGTCATCACAGTGCTAAGAACGTCCGTAAGTGGGGCAGAGCTTGTCTCAGAAGCATGTCTCCACAGACCCCCGTGCCACCTTTTAAGCATCTACAGGGTAAGCCTACTTCTCTTCCTAATACTCCTTTCACAGAACACACTTTTCCATGTAATGTTACCAATCACATTTCTCCAGCTCTTTCCTTTCCCCTGGTTATGTCTTGAGGGTGATTTGCTTTTTGTAGCCATTCTAAGTATGCAAACCTATCAGTCTCTCTCTGCCATAAGATTTCCAGTTGTTTGTATCCTTTTAAAATGTAGCACACTGAACTATTTTTCCTTTTTCCAGTGCAGTCTGACTTAATGATATTTAAGAGTAGGGTCCCCAGTTTCTCACACTTCTACTACCATTTTACATGTATTTCTATTCAACTTGCCACCTTTCCCCAAACCCAAATGTTCATTTTGCTAACTTCACCACTGGAATATGTGTGTGTGTGTGTGTGTGTGTGTGTGTGTGTGTGTGTGTATAGAGATTGTGATAGTGAGATAGTTATAGATCTAACTGGACCAATAAATGTTCCTATAGAACTAACTAGCATTCCCTCCTGCACACTAAACCCAAATTAAGGGGAATAGGTGACCTCCTACATTCTTTTATTCAACTTTCAGGACTTCAGCTGTGGTTTCTGTCTCTTTCTGTGATAGTCCAAGCCCAGCTGATCAGTCCTACTACAAGCTAGTCCTCCAGGTCTCTTTTCGGTGTTTCCTGTGCTCTCCTGCAGTGCAGGATTATAGATTTGCCACCCCCTGCCTGGGAACTCTGAATGAGACCTAAAGAGAACTGAAATTTCCACCAGGGTCCTAAATCACCGTTATTAAGTCCAAAGAGCACATCCTGTCCAGGAAAATCTCAGCAGCATATGGCAACCCTCTGTCCTTCATATGTGATCCATCACATTACGGAGCCTGGCCACATGTTCCTGAGGCGGCCAGAGAGGAACTTGGCTCCGTGTTTGCTGAGTAAGGCCCCTTAATCTCTTTTACAGCAAACAGTTTTGCAATTACTGTGGGCTTCATGGAACCAGCTGATCTTTGAGCTTTGTCTTGACAAGTTGTCGCAAATAAACATATGATGAAAGGATAGTCCACTGCACTCCATGGAAAAGGTACTAGAAAATGGAGAAAGGATTTATTGGTTACAAATGGAGAGGGGGAAAAATCAGCTCTTCCTCTGAGAGTTTTGATTTTGGCTACATGTTAATGTGTACACACAGATATACTTCATATATATGTGTGTGTATATGTGTGTTTTAAATATATACATGCATTTCTGTATATATTTTCAAACACATATGCACATCTCAACACTTCTGTGCATTAAATATTTATCAAGTATTTGCTGTAAGTCAGGAAACATGCTAGAATCATGAAAGAAAAAACAGTGACCAAAATAGACCTTATGTCTTCTCTCAGGAGAGTCTAGTGAATGAGAAGAGACATTAATCAAACAGTCTCAGAAATGAATGTGAAAGATAACTACCATAATGCTTCATAGGATGTCTTGTGGTATGAGAGACTATGGGAGGACTTTTTGTCTTCGTCTGATTAATCAAGGAAGCCATTCATGAGGAATTTGACAGCTGAGCTGAGGTGCGAGGCTGAGACCTGCCAAACTTTTGGGGCACTTACCCTCAGAAATGCATTTATTATGTATAAAAGACCTGTTTATATTCCTGCCGATGGGTAGTTTAATATTTTTAAAGCATAATTTATTTCTAAATCTAGGTAAGTTAAAATGGAAATAAAAGTCCTGTTTTCATTTTCTTTCCAGTTTCCAAGGGACTGACTACCGTCTTCTGTTCCTCGTGGGGTATACACATCCTACTTTACACACCTTTACAGATGTTCATAGATTGATAAGTGAAATGAGTAGGAATTAAGGGAGAATGTGTGTCAGGGCCCTGAAGAAGGAGAGAGCAGCAAGGAGCCCAGTGTGACTGCTTCTCATGCAGAGATGTGGGTTAGCTAAGACTCGGCAAGTACTCAGGTTCTAGACCAGACTGACCCAGGACCTTCTTCATCACAAACCTAACACCAATGACAAACTGGAAAGTTCAAGAAGATTCTATCTGAGTCTTTAAAAAATCATTTTAACTAACGTGGAGAACGGATTTTATTTGCGCATACGAAACTTTGACTTTATCAGTGAATGGCTCACTTAAGATAAATGAAAGTGTATGAGAATATTCTTTGTGTTCCAAACTTTGTTATTAAAAACGCCTTTCTAAATTAGTCAAGGCATATAATATGCCGTGTAGCATGGGAACATAATTAAATCTTTGCTCTCACGGTTCCTCCAGGTAGCCAGTATGTGCCTTGTCATGACAATGCCCGTCACCAGTGTCATTCTGAATCTCGTTTCTCTTGGTACATTGCTTTATTGCTTGAAATTGTGGTATCAAAGAAAAAGTTTCCCCATTTCTCTGAGGTTCTTCACAGGCAGGGCAAATGAACGAATTAGTATTAGGTGCAATTAGTGAGAGATAGCACAAATTTAATAACATATGTATGGAGAATTAACATGGTGGTACATTCTGAGGTCGCTGGGGCAGATCCACATGTATAGCCTGAGTTGAGATCTGGGAAGGGGACCTGGGATTTGGAGGAAAAAGAGGGAAAAGCATCACACGGCACAGAGGAATGACTCCCCCTTACTCTGAAAGTAAAGATAAAAGTAATTTCTACATTCTGCTAGAGAGTTGGACAAAAGGCCATTTCTATGTTAGGAGAAGAGTGGAGGCCCAGAGAGTGCCACATGGTTTCTTTGATGAAGGGAAGAACGACAGGGTTAGAGGAATAGGAGCTTCTCCTTTGCCTGTGGGGCTGTCCTCCACTGTCCTTGGCTCCTCATGTCAGTGGGACATCTGCAGAGACTAACTCTGAGACATTTGGGGTTTTCTGTTTTAGCTACTTGAAAATGCTTGACAATATAGAGTAGAACAAGAAGTACATGCTTTCTTTGCAATGTCTGTTAAACCTCATAATCACTATCAAGTACATAGGCCTGGGAAAGCCATTAGACTCCTCAGATGATTAGTCATCATTATTATTCAGGCTACTCCATGATATAAGCTACTTTGGGACATTAGTCAATGTTTTGTTTTGCTTTTTTGAATAATTGTACATAGATTTATAATGCTTAATTTGCTAAGCCTGAGTCAGTTGGTTGGATTTGGTGTTGTAAAACTGAAGACTTAACACTTTTCTATGTAATTTGCTTTGGTTTTTCTTTCTCTTGCATAAGAGCAAATGTTCCAGATCTTGTTAGTGAAAGTAATGAATGAGTTGTTGCAAACTGCTGTAGGTGTTTAATGTAGGCTAGACTTTGCTTAATGTCCAAGTGTGAAAACAACTTTTCAGGAAATCCTACGAGGTTGAATTCAGAAGTTTCTAGGTCAAGAGCCCTTTTGCCTCTGGAGCTAGCTCTAGAGCTGAAAAATGAACAGTCCTGTTGACTTAATGCCAGTTCTCAACATAATACGATAGACCACCCGTCATTTTCTCGCATTTGTAGCCACATTAGGGTTAATATCACATTCAAGTCCTTATTGTTCCAAACTAAATTCACGATTGGTTTTATGACGGTCATCATTCTATTCAAGAAGGTAATAATTGTATACATACTTCTGGCTAGACTGAATTTGGGAGAAGGGACGGTGGCCGTTAGGTAAAATGGAACAAAGTTAGGGTTCCAGGTTGTTGTTCTTCTCTCTCCTTAATCACTAGAATCATTACTGGAAAATGCGTGTGGCCTTTCTGGCACCAAAGCTATTTTCACCCTTGTTGAGTTCTTTTTTCCCAGTCAATTTACTAAAGAGATAGCACAGTGTGATAAGTCATCTTTTCTTAGGAAATAGCAAGCCTTCCATAGCATGAGGCATAATTTAGAGCCATTATTCAGGAGAAACCCTGCAGAGCTGATCTCCTAAATATGGAATCACTCTCATTTTCTTATCGTTGGGTTGAGTCATTACCTCGGTCCTGTAGGTGCAGTTGAAGAAATCCCCTAGCACTTCTCAGGTGGTTGAAAGTGGCCACAGGGTAGCAGAGGGACTTCAGAGTTGGAGGAATTTGAGCAGACTGTGAACTCAGACACCAAAGATTCTTGCAAGGGTGCATTTATCAACATCCAGCTTCATTTTTCTGGAGGGGATGCTAATTTTTTTCATGTTAATCTGTTTTTCTGAATATTATATACTCTTCTTAATCAGCAAAGTATAAAAGAGAGTTTAAAAAATCCCTAATGTCATGGGAAATTAAACACTGATATTATGTTGGCAAATCCATTTCTAGTTTTTAGCATTGCTTTATTTGCAGAGCTGACCTCAAGCTTCGAGGTTCTTTAAGATGGACCTTGTTTATGTTCTTCATAGTGTGAAAGTCATGACACCAGAGGAAAGGGACGTAGGGCCTGGAGTTCAGTCCTCACTCTTCTGTCGGTATGTTTATATATTTGGCTAAGTTGTGTGTTCACATTTATAATGAATTTTATTTGGGGTCTTATTTTCTTGCTTTGCTAAACAAGTTCATTGGACTGGATCACTGAATCTCTTACATGTTCACCACATATGATCAGTAACTTTAATGATCTCCGTGAGAAATTAATCTGTATAAGAATAAAAACTACATTTCTCTCCCCATATATCTACATACCTAGAACAGGTACCCTGATACACAGATGCTACTTATCCACCGTCTGTTGATCCATTAATTATACTAATAAAAGACCTATGTGGAAAACCAATCGATAACCTTTCTAAGTTATGCAAGCTCAATTTAGCACCACAGCGCACAGCGCAGCACAGTGTTGAGGCAGTTGGGGTCTAAGCGAAAAGGCGTATTCTGAAGGCAGATTGCTTGGGTTATGCAGTAACTCCATTTACTAGCTGTGATCTCCTTCCCACACATTCCTTAGCTTATTATTTAACTCTTAGAAAGGGAGCACACCCTGCTGGAATAAGAAATGAGCACAGTTCGCACACATCCCAAGGTCCGGGGTTTACATCCCGGGGCCGTTGGGAACCAGCTAGATGAACAACTAAATAAAAGAAATGTTTCCTCCTTCTCTCTTCCTGCCTACCTCTGCTCACCTTTATTCCTGCCTGCACCTCTCCCTTAAAATACATAAACAAGCAAACACAAATTAATAAATAAATAAACCTCATCTGTGTGTAGTAAAGAAAGCTCTTAGATTGGTGACTGATAATTGCTGATAAAGTATTGAGTGATTATTAGGAAAGCAGATGTATACATGGACACAGTTAGTGGTCTGACACATTGTGAAGCTATGACTATGAATATATGACTATTTTGCAAGTCTAGGGAATGAGAATAAGCTCAAAGTACATCTTGCCTTTTTTACAGTTTTAAAAGTTAATGCAATGAAAACAAACTTTTAACCAAGAGGTTATGTCAGACCTGATCTGGGGCAACTTCTTGAGGAAAAACAAAGTTCAAGAATGTTCTTAGACTAGGAGTAGAGGGTATTGAGCTGGGTCTGAGGTCAGATCCAGAGAGGCCAGATATATTGGTGGTCTCATTATGGCTGGGATCTATGTCGTTTCTGGTTGCCTCACTTGAAAAAGAATATTAGACATATTTACCCGCCTGCGTATCTAGAGACAAATGATGAGGAGAGTTTGTAGAGTGAGGAGACAAAGGGGTTTTAGTTGCATTTTAATGAAACAAGGAAGAAAGTTGGGGGCATGCTTCTTCTGAGCAGAGTTGATCAAGTTCCTGAGTTTGGTCTCCTCAGACAAATCCAAAGACGTGCCAGGCACCTTGTGCGATAATAACAAAGTCAGATTTCCCTGTGTCTCCCTACCTCCCCAATTTCAAGTGTCTTGAGGGAAAAGACCGAGCTGATACACAGAAGAAACATAATGGATATTTTTGAAGAGGTATTAACAGAGGAAGCAGAGAGCTGGCTTCCATATTTAGAGATCCAGTGAATTGGTATATGCTCCCTCATCACTTCCTCAGGCTCTAGGCCTTTCCATATATGACATGTAGTATCTTTCCTTGGAATACTGCAATGTTTTCTCCCAGGCGAGATCAGAGACCAGACCAAAGGTTAGTTTGAGAGGAGGTTATTAGCCGGCTGCTACAAGGGGGAAAGCACCAACCCAAATCCAGCAGCCCAGAACCCAAATAAAGCAGGGTGTTTATAGCTTTGGTTTTTCCGCTGGTCCTGCTGGCGTATGTGCTGTAAGTGGTTTATCATAATCGGTTTATAGAAGCTGAACAGCGATTATCATAATTGTTTACGTGGCAGAGGTCACACCCTAAATGTCTCAAGCGATCTTGTTTGACCTTTAACTTCTTCCTAGATCTCAGTGGATTAGCAGAAACCCCTCCAGCCAAGGTTTTGGGCCCAGGTGCTGACGTTTCTGTTTCACTGCTAGAGGCATTGATTATCTAGGAAGAAAGCAGGGTCCTCAGGGCTTTGTGGTTTAGAGTAACCCAGCAAAAATGAAGTTTTTCTAGTTCCTTGTTTCAGAAATACCCATTCCTGCACTTTCTATTGGGTTAACGCCTACACAGCCTTAAAAACTCAGCTGATATGTTAGGTAGGAGACTGACAGGATCTAGAAACAGTGGACTCTCTTGCAACTGACTGATGAAAAATCTATTTGCCCCTTGGACCAGCAGGGTGTCTTGGTGCCGCCATTCAGAAACCATTAACTGCCCCATTGTGAGGAAGCTTTTTGCTTAGCTCCCCACTTTCCTTAAAATTATTAACTTCTCCATAGTGATCATAATTTGTACTTACATTTTATCTCCCCGTTTCTGGTTTCCTCTAAAAATGCCTCTATCGCTGTAGGAGGGGAGCTATATCAAAGAGATTTTATCTTGCAAACTGGCTGCCACCCAATGATGGATTGGAAAATGCTTAAAAAGACCAGTTTCTGCTGTTCCCAAGCAGGTCCGCTGTGTGCCCGCCTGGAAGGCCACTGGAAGGGCAAGTAGGCTAGTTAGGAGAGGCACCAGTCGAGGAAGGGAGAGACCTGCTCTGTCTCAGATTCACATTGCCCGCTGGAGGGGGCCCAGAGATTACACAGACAAAGTACACATACAGAGGTTACCATGGGTGAAGGGGAGGTGTTTGGGGAATCCTATAACTGTGGGTGATTACAGACAATGTGACATGACAGGGGGTCTGCTAGCTTATCAGTTCACTCAGCAAGTCTTTTTAGTGGAAGAAAGTGAGTTTAATCCATAATCTGTGTCCCTCCTGCTAGTTTATCTGTTACTAGATTATATGTTAATTAAATATTTTTGGATCCCGCAGTTTTGCTGCGTGGCTAGGTCCACGAGGTGCTGATTTACTGCCTAGTTATAAACTCAGGACTGACCAAGTGACCAGCTTTGATTCTGTCCTCTGGCAGGCTCCCCTCTGAGTGGGTCCTCCTCCTTCCCTACCCACCACTCCAAAGAAGCTTGGGTTTAAGGCATCGTTTGGCCTTCAGCTAATTTCTGTTTCCAAGTGCCAAAGAACTCATGGGGTCCCTTGGCTGGCCTCTTGACCTGTTTTACTTACTGTCCTCAGGAAACCCCTTCTTACTGTGTTCTCTTAGGCCCAGCTCTGACTGAGATGACTAAAGTCCCTCCATTGTTAGCCAGCAGAGCTCTCTTGGTGTATTTCCCTCCTAGTCTAATGCAACATTCCTAAATTCTGTAATTATTTCTCTTTCTTACTCATTACACTGTGAGATTCTTAATGCCAGTGACTTTGAATTTCAGCTCAGTGTCCTCAGGGCCTACTTTTGCTCAATATAAGGAAGGATTTTAAAGTAAGAGGGTTTAAAATGGGAGGTGGCAAGCAGGAGCTCTAGAAGTAGTTAAGGTTGGAAAATAGGCTGTGGCAATATTCCCTCCCTCTTCTGTGGAATGACTGCTCATCCAATCCTCACCCAGTGGGACACTACCTGGAATTAGTTATTCACCAAAGATCGTTTCTTGTACATATGCTACAGCATTAAAATTGCATTTCTTTCTTTGCAATTTAGATTTTTACCTATTCAGCAGGTTTCTCTTCTCTCCCAATTAGTAGTTTTATTATATCATTACATTCTCATATTTTTTTCTTTATATTTTAATACTTCTCACATTTTTCAGGGTCAAATTAAAATTGCATGTTTCCCTCTCTTTGGTCATTCTCTAGCCCTTTAGGGAGACAGCTGGTTCCTTTTAGTATGTCCTCATTCGTTCTGACTTCTATTGTATAAAGATGTATCACTTATCCTTAAACTCCTGCCTTGACCCACAGTTTCATTCAGTCTTCAACTCTTTTCTTGCTCTCTAACTTTTCTTTGGTTGAACTTGGTTTTTTTTTTTTTTTTTTTTTTTTTTTTTTTTTTTTTT